>JAGDYQ010000024.1:6494589-6525457 GCA_021962125.1 Bulinus truncatus
TCTACATAATTATGCGAACTCAACCAAGTACATTACTAAGGATAATTAATGCAACGTGAATATTCTGGTTTGGTTAATTTGTCAATACAGTATTTGTTCACTGGGTCATTATCTTCATGTACTTGTTCTCTGCGGTACTTAACCAAAATATCATAATTCTTTATCAAAGCACTAACAGCAAAATGCCTAAACTTCATTTAATGGCTTGAAAGAAACAATATCACAATCTGCACTTTCTGCAAATTTTGCTTTTTTTACACTTGACCTGCTGAACAATGTAGACAGTTCGTATTTAAGTTTCTAGTTGTTTCATTAATTATACTTTTTTCCATGCATCATCTAATCCTAAATCTTTTCTATGAGCGACACATTGTTGTTCAACAAGATCAGGATCAGACTTGCGTAATATGACAAGCATCTCAGATGCACCAACCGATGTGAACATAATCATTCGATTTAGGTCAAGATCAGTTTATTTGTAGAAATTCACAATTGCAGAAACAATTGAATTGCTATCTCATGCTGCTAGTTGTTTAATACAGCAGATACAGTTTCATAAATCTGTTTGTCAGCATTTCTAAATTTAATCTACATTCTCAGAATTTTCGAAATGGAAATGTCTGTACTTTCATTCAAAAAGAGTGTAGAAAGAAGAATCTCGAATTTCTTTTAAAACTTCAACTTTGACAATTGTATTTATGCTTCAAATTAATTCAACGGCATAGTTTTTGCTTCTCCAACTAGTCAGTATTTTCATGTTTTTTTCCATATGATTGTGAATTTCCTGAACAGACAGCATGGAAGAATTAATTTTTCACTGTAAGTACTATATTGTCAATTAAAATTTTGACTTCGTCAGGACAAGCTTTATTGCGCTGCTGGATTTCTATTCTTTCTGTTCTTGTCTCGTATCGTGGTTTGTTCACGATATTCGAATATTTCTTTTAGAAGCACGAGTTTGCGAACGTGATCAGAGACGCAACTAGACCAAACTTTCGGAGGGGGGGGCAAAAAAATCACTTGTATTAAAAAATCACATTATTTATATATTTGTATTTTATTTTAAACAAATTTTGGTCTATTCTTTTAATTTTTTTTATTTCGTAGGGGGCAAATGCCCCCAATGCCCCCCCCCTAGTTGCGCCACTGAACGTGATCTAAAGTTGATATCACAGCAAAGAATGTTTTTTAGTTCGATCACGTTAAGTTCATTTATATAGCTCAAGTCACGGCAGAATTTTATGACAAAATTATAAGTAATTTTTTTTCTCTCATCTAAATTTTGTGCGCCCAGCCAAAAAGTTGTGCGCTGAGGTCTGAAGAATCCAGCTGCTTTACTTTACCCAGAAAGCTGGGACATCGATTGTACCCCTTGACAAAAGTTCCAGCTCTCACCGTGTCTCAAACTCGGAACCTTTCTATTAACAGTCGAGCGCTCTACCACTAAGTCCCTTCAATAGTTTACCAGACAATTATAAAAAGACCCCTTCCCCCCAGGCCCGGAGCGTGCGGGGGGGGGGCAGGGGGCCAGGCCCCCCTGCCTTTTGTCTCTGCTTGTTTGCACAACTTAGTAACTTTCCTTCCCCCCTGCTATTGGCCTGCCCCCTGCTGTAGAATGCCTGGCCCCAGCTGTAGAATTTTCAGGCTACGGGGCTGCCCCCCCTACTGACACATAACTATGACACATATCTTAAAAAAGACATAAAAGTATGTAAAATAATTGTTTGGAAATGTTACGGAACATGAAGACACATCAGAATAAATATTATTACTATTAGACCCGGATTGTGTATTATATTCTTAAATAAACAGAAATAAACATAAAATGTAATAATTATCTGGATAAGAAACAAATACAACTCGACGATTAACAGAATGGTGCAACAGTAAACTATCACCTCTTCATTTATGTATTTAAATTACCTTTCTGCAGTGGAATAAAAGAAACGTAGAAGGCCCTATTCAAAAGGGGCAATTCACGATTCATGCAACGCTATTTATTTTTATTTTCATCCTCTCCCCCCTCATTGCACCTCATTTTCACCGGTCTATGTGAAAGTACTTCACACCTCATAACTGAATACCAACCCTCCCTACCACCCCTTTTAACTATATGCTCTCAGATCTTAAGTCCATTACATAAACTTAAAAGTATACCATTCAGACGTGCACGGTGTTTCCTTTGATCAATTTTATTCTCAGACATTTAGAGCGTAGACAGAGTGAAATGAACAAGATCTCGACCAGGGCGAAAGACAGCGTCAACACCCACATCGTCATGATGAACAAAAAGTTGTCGGAGAAAATCAGCAAGGACATCGAGCTGACCCACGAGGTCCGATCGAAACTGGACCTGAGCAAAAGTTTGGAAAGGCTGGAGAAGCTTACGAAAATATCTCGGTTGGAATCTCTCGTGAGTTGGAAATTATTGTACATGCGGTCGAGTTACTGCACTTGTAGTCAAGTTTCTGTACTTGTAGTCACGTTATTGTACTTGTAGTCAAATTACTGTACTTGAAGCCAAGTTATTGTAAAACAAGCTACTGTACTTATAACCAATTTATTATATTTGTTACCAAGCTGTTATACATGTAACCTAGCTACTGTTCGTGCAACCAACATATTGTACTAGTAACCAAGCTAATGTTCTTATAACCTTGACAGTAGCTTTTGTACGTGTAACCAAGTTACCAGTTATTGTACTTTTAACCACGTTACTTTACTTGTAACCAATTTACTGTATTTGTAACCCGATTACTGAAACCTTTTCACCAAGCTATTGTAATTGTAGCAGTGCGCAATAACCATTCAGGGTAAGACCACTGAAAATAAAAGTGACGAATTGCATAGGCCAGTGTCTCCCAAAGTGTGGTGCGCGTACCCAATGAAATTAGGGGAAACCATAACCGTAAAAACAATATGCACACAGTATTACAAAGATAAAAAAGGGGGTCCACAGATGTCGAAAGTTTGTGAAACACTGACCTAAGCTACAACGTTTAATTGCTCTGTGGTAATTTTTTTTGTTTTATCTCAAGCATGCGTCTCATTTTCTAACAATCGGGTCTTTTGTTTTATATCCAAGTGTTAAATATTTCAGCGCCAGAAACTCCTCCGTACTACTCGGGAAGAGCTGACCACCATCCAGGTGGAAGAGTCCTCAGAGGAAGACAGTTCTGACGAAGACGTTTACAAGTTGTAAAAAAAGATTGAAAAGTGTGTGGGTGTGGGGGGGGGGGCATACTTTGGTAGGTGATTGATGCACACTGCAGTGTATTTATGATTTTACATAAGAATAATGTTCATTAGGTCGAGGACATAGTAATAGATTGCGATACATATATAGTGAGTACGTTTAGGCATATCGGTAGCCATCTTAACGCACGGGCCCACTTGAGCACTTGCCTGGGGGGTCCCAACGGTTGTAGTGGCCCAATGGTGAGTGATTGTTTATCTTTGATTCTATTGAGTGGTGGCCCAGTGGAGCCTGAACACACTGGTTTGAAGGTGAGCCCATAATGCTTTCAAGGCAGCAGTTCATTCAAATTGAATAAACCTAATTATGATTTGAGACCAAGTTACTGTACTTGAGACCAAGTTATTGTACTTGAGACCAAGTTACTGTACTTGAGACCAAGTTATTGTACTTGAGAACAAATAACTGTACTTGAGACTAAGTTATTGTACTTGAGAACAAATAACTGTACTTGAGATCAAGTTATCGTACTTGAGACCAAGTTACTGTACTTGAGACCAAGTTACTGTACTTGAGACCAAGTTATTGTACTTGAGAACAAATAACTGTACTTGAGACTAAGTTATTGTACTTGAGAACAAATAACTGTACTTGAGATCAAGTTATCGTACTTGAGACCAAGTTACTGTACTTGAGACCAAGTTACTGTACTTGAGACCAAATAACTGTACTTGAGACCAAGTTACTGTACTTGAGATCAAGTTATTGTACTTGAGAACAAATAACTGTACTTGAGACTAAGTTATCGTACTTGAGACCAAGTTACTGTACTAGAGACCAAGTTACTGTACTTGAGACCAAGTTACTGTACTTGAGACCAAATAACTGTACTTGAGACTAAGTTATTGTACTTGTGATTAATGTACTGTACTTGCGAACAAGTTAATGTATTTTCGACCAAATTACTGTACTTGCGGCAAAGTTACTATACTTATTAACATTGTGTTTATTCCTTTTTTTCCTCTTCTCTCACAGGTTTACATGTACAGAAGTTACAGACTCTTAAGCTAAATGGAATTAACTCTTTCCCACTGATATTAGCTAGACAAACTGCAGACGTTACTTTTAAAACAACGGGCCTGACACTGACACTAACTGGACTTGTTATAATGATACGATGACTTTTTTTTTTTATATTATTTATTTTTGTTTCGGTAAATATTTACCGCGGACCATATTCAAATACAAATCATGCAAAAAATGATTTTGAAAAAAAAAATCAATAAGGATGAAGACTAGTCATGTGACTTTGGCCTTCATTCTGACTGAAAAACAGACATGACATACAATATACAATTTGTTATTTTTTTTTATAACTTAATAAAAGTTAATTATTCAATGCATGCTTTTAAGTCAGTGATTATATCTGTGTGTTTCGACTGAATAACATTCATTGAAACAAATTTGTGTTTTTTTAATTTATAGTTTTTTTTTTATATTGTAACGAAATGTTTCACATAATGTGTGTAATATTACATGCATTCAGTACTGCAATAAAGTAATATTAGTATACTTCATAACATTAATAGTTCCAACATTATATTATTATAAAGAGCAACTTTATTAGCATTTATGAAATATTGCTTAGTTTCATACGATTTTCATATGATAGTGTTGAGATGTAAAATTTAATAGCTAACAAAGAGTTTTCATAGAAATGGAAAGATCGTATTGAAGAGTATGCCCATCACAAAACTCTCTTTCTGGTAACCCATCCATTTAAGACATTAAATTATCGGCCATTAGCTTTTCATTTCTGCAGTAGAGACCTCTGGGGGGGGGGTCGGCCCAATAGGTAGTCACGCTATTGGAGGCGTTTCGTTACACTTTGAGGGAGACCGTCAATGAACCCTTCCCATTAAATTTTCCCCATGATCCACGCTTCCTGGTAAATTAGTGGCGTCATAGTGTACACTCAGTTTTCGAAATCTTCAGACATGTCCATTACGTCCCTGGTTGATACTTACCTGTTTGTTTGCAGCCCCCGTGGGTGATACTTCCAGCGGCGTAGCGTGAGTATCGGCCGCCCAGGGCGGAAGACGATTTTGCCGCCCTCTCATTTAGGTATTTCAATTTAATCTATACATTTTTGCCGCCCCCCCCCCAAAAAAAAAAGTAATAAAAAGTGCCGCCCGGTGAGGACCGCACCCACCGCCCCCCCCAGGTACGCCACTGGATACTTCTGAAAAAAAAAACAGTTTAAAAAATCGCCACTAAATGTAAGTGACAATGTTTTTAGCACTATGTGGAGATTTTGACAGTACTTTACAACAATATAAAGAGGATGTTTTTTCGGAAATGTCATGATACTTTACACAAATTAGTGACAGTTTATACTCTGCGTATGGTACTTTACACAAAAACAATCATGGTGTTAGACAATTACACAAGGAGGGACTTGTTGGCGCATGACTAGCAATAAAAGAAAACTTCTTATAAGAGGAAACATTGTCCAGCCTTTCACTTTCTAAAAAAAGACGTATAAGCAGACAAGAAAAACGTCATCTCTAAGTCTATAAATAAAAATATCAAAACGATCACAAACTCGAGGCGCAGAAACTTCTTCGACGATTAAAAATAAGACTTTTTCTTTTTAAAATGATAATGTAGACAAACAGGATGTAGAATTGGGTCAATTCATTCTGAAATCAGCAGGTATTGACATACACTAGCGAAATCCCCCATGTTTCACCGTCCTTAGTTCATATCGATAAAGAGATGTAGGTAAACAGTAGATAAAACTTGCTGTTAGATTTCACGTTAATCAGTGATTCATATTTTCTTTTTTAGTGTTGTATTTTTCCAAACACCATGTTCTGCTTAAAAGGTACATCTACTACATAGGTGGGCAAACCTTTTGTATCGTGGGCCACGTTGGGCTCTTAAACTTGACAGGAGAGTCGAGCGAAGACAAAAGTGAATGGTGTGTTTACAACATGAGTGTATTGAAACCAAACCTCAACGGCATTGATGAAAGCGAGCTAATGGGAGGTAAGCGCGTGATGTGCAAAAGGTTTTACTGGCCGTAGTTTGCCCATGTAGGAGCTAAAAATAGCACCTGAATAATAGCTCGGGCGTTGCTTTAGGGATATGCGGTAATTAAAGGCCAACTAAAGGGAAAGGGGTTTAGAAGGGCCCCATCAAATAATTTGCGTAATAGCATCTCAAATTGTTAGCGATGGAGAGAGAGAGAGAGAGAGAGAGAGAGAAAGGGAATATGTGGGAGTTTATGGGAATATGTGAGAGCTTATGGGAATATGTGATATATATATATATATATATATATATATATATATATATATATATAGAGAGAGAGAGAGAGAGAGAGTGAGAGAGAGAGCGAGAATGGGAATATATGGAAGCTTATGGGAATATGTGGGAGCTTATGGGAATATGTGGCAGCTTATGGGAATATGTGGGAGCTTATGGGAATATGTGACATATATATACATGTGATATATATATATATATATATATATATATATACATATATATATATACAGAGAGAGAGAGAGAGTGAAAGAGAGAGAGAGAAAGAGAGAAAGAGAGAAAGGGAGAGAGATCGAGCATGGGAATATGTGGGTGCGTATGGGAATATGTGGGAGCTTATGGGAACATGTGGGAGATTATGAGATTATGTGGGACCTTATGGGAATATGTGGGAGCTTATGGGAATATGTGGGAGCTTATTGGAATATGCGGAAGCTTTTGAGAACATGCGGGAGTTTATGGGAATATGCGGGAGTTTATGCGAATATGCGGGAGTTTATGGGGTTATGTGGGAGAAAGCAAAAGGTAAACAGAAAACCTTATTTTAAACCCGGGCAAAGCCGGGTACTTGCAACTAGTATATATATATATATATATATATATATATATATATATACAGAGAGAAAGACAGACAGAGAGAGAGAGAGAGAGAGGGAGAGAGAGAGAGAAAGAGAGATATATATATATATAAAGAGCGAGAATGGGAATATGTGCGAGCTAATGGGAATATGTGGGAGCCTATGGGAAAATGTTGGAGCTTATGGAAACATGTGGGAGCTTATAGGAATATGTTGGAGCTTTTGGGAACATGTGGGAGCTTATGGAAATA
Organism: Bulinus truncatus; assembly: GCA_021962125.1. Lineage (NCBI taxonomy): Eukaryota > Metazoa > Mollusca > Gastropoda > Planorbidae > Bulinus > Bulinus truncatus. Next base: position 6,501,945 of record JAGDYQ010000024.1, read on the forward strand.
TGCGGGAGCTTATGGGGGTATGTGGGAGCATGGAAACATGTGGGAGCTTATCGGAATATGTGGGAACTTATGGGAAAATGTGGGAGCTGATGGGAATATGCGGGAGCTTATGTGTATATGCAGGAGCTTATGTGTATATGCAGGAGCTTATGGGAATATGTGACATATATACATACATATATATATATATATGCATACATATATATATAAAGAGAGAGAGAGAGTGAATATGTCGGAGCTTATGGGAACATTCGGGAGCTTATGGGAATATGCAGGAGCTTAGGGGAATATTTGGTAGCTTATGGAAATATGTGGGAGCTTATGGGGGTATGTGGGAGTTTATGGGAACAAGTGGGAGATTATGGGAATATGTGGGAGCTTATGGGAATATGTAGGAGCTTATGGGAATATGTGGGAGCTTATGGGAATATGCTGGAGCCTTTGCGAACATGCTGGAGCTTATGGGAACATGTGGGAGCTTATGGGAATGTGTGGGAGCTTATGGGAACATTTGGGAGCTTGTGGGAATATGTGAGATATATATATATACATATATACATATATATATATATATATATATATATATATATATATATATATATATATACAGAGAGAGAGAGAGAGAGAGAGAAAGAGAGAGAGCTTATGGTATTGTGTGGGAGCTTATGGGGGTATGCAGGAGCTTATGGGAACATGCGGGAGCTAATGGGAATATGCGGGAGCTTATGGGAATATGCGGGATCTTATGGGATTAAGCAGGAGCTTATGGGAATATGTGAGATCTAAATATATATATATATATATATATATATATATATATATATATATATACATATATACAGAGAGAGAGAGAGAGAGAGAGAGAGAGCGAAAAGACGTGGGTGAATTGAGACGAGATCAAGACCACGGGTCATATGCGTGGTAGGGAGTTGAGTAAAGGACAGCAGCGGAGCGAAACGTGTTTTTGAAGATGAATGGTCAGCGTCCCAAGTAGAGACTGAATGTTTTTTCTTTAGTCGATAACTGTAGACTGCTGTACCTTTGTTTTATTTGCTGGCTTGTACTGTTGCCAGATGTGGGACGGATGGCTGAGTGGACACTCGACTGTCGACCTGAGAGTCCTGGGTTCGATCCTCGGTGAGGACCATATGAATTTTTCCAGGTGAAGTTTGTTTCAAATTCGTCCCAACAGGCCAACCCATCTTTAAATGGGTACCTGACTTAAGTTGGGGAAGTAAAGGTGGCTGGGCGTTGTGCTAACCACTAGGGAGCGACCGATAATCGGATCGCTATCGGTATCGGACCGATATTGGCACTATCGGTTAATATCGGATCGGCCGATTGTTCTAGGGAGCGACCGATAGTCGAACCGATATTGGCACTATGGGTTAACTGTCGGACCGGCCGTTTTTTGGCTGCCGTTACATTGTTGTTTTTTTTTTCACAACAGAGTAGCAGAAAAGAAAATCAGTAAATAACCCAATTCTATAACTAGATCAGACAAGATTTTAAAAAAAAAGGAAAAAAAAAACCCGTACACAGAAATTGTCACGTATACATCAGAGATACGACCTTGAAACAATAGGATTGGCATTTCTTAATTCTAATGTATGACCTTGAATGATACAATTAGTGAACATCTGTGCGTATTTTTTGTTGGGATGGGATGTTGAAGGGGGGGGGGGGAAACAAGACTTATGTGTGGGCGAAGCGTCACGAAATATGACAGGGAAGGGGTAAGCATGGGTTGACATACGTCATTAGCTGTATTAGCACGAGAGAAACACGTGTTTGGCAATTGGCATTGTTGTTGCTTAAGGGGCTGTCCATTAATTACGTCAACAAACTAGGGGGGAGGGGTGGTCAGAAAATTTTTGACAATTGTTGACAAGGGGGAGGGGAGGGAGGTCAAGAAAAGTTGACGCCAACAATGTTACTTTTTTAAATTTAATATAATTACTTAATAAATAGGAAAATTAAGCAGCGTTTGTAGTTCTGTGTTACACACTCGCTTAACATTCAGTATTTTAATTAAACTAACTATATTCCTACTAATTTTGCCACATAAACATTTTGGAAGCCACCTTTTTAGGGGGGGGGGGGTAATCAAATGTTGACGTAATTTTATAGGGGGGTCTCGGAAAGTTTGACAAGTTGTCGAAAAGGGGGGGGGGAGGTAAAAATCGCCAAAAATTTGTTGACATAAATAATGGACAGCCCCTAAAAATAAAATATCGGTATCGGTAAAATTGCTGGGGGAAATATCGGTATCGGACTATCGGTAAAAAGGCATATCGGTCGCTCCCTACTAACCACACAATCTCTTCATTTGCCGAGGTTATAGAAACAGAGGTATTCTACACTGTCCCTAGGCCCGTTAGGGCTAAGGGAACTTTACTTTTTTTTTACTGTTGCCAGAAAAGCTAACAGCCCATTTCAGGATGACAGCTAGTGCTTCATTCTTATTAAAATTTTGTTTAATCGGAATTTGTGTTCAAGTATTGTTTGTTTCCTGATTGTTGAGTTTACAATGTTCAGAGGGGAAACGCATAACGACAGCCGGTGGTGCACAGCCATACCCCCTTTAACCACTTGAAATTGCAGCTTTGAGTATGATCGAATTAGTGAAATTAGACTTTTATTTGTTGAGTTTATAAAGTAAACAAAAGAATTGATTATTCTACATTGTTATCAAATTAAATTTAAAGAAAAAAGTCTTGAGAAAATATATGATGAAAAACAACAATCAATGTTCCACTATGTAATTTTAATTGTTTTAATAAATAACATTTGACAATTAAAACGTCATACAAAGATTTCTAGAATAAGTAGAAATATTTGTTTAAGTAAAACAGCATTAAATGCATCTTTTCAACATGTAAAGAAATATTAAATTTTCGTAAAATGAATTTTAAAAAATTCAGATGGTTGAACCACCCTGTTCTAACAGAATCCTTTTGTAATTAATTATGTATCTGTTCATTCATCTCACCCCCTCCTCTCTCTATTTCTCTCTCTCTCTCTCTATGAGTCTTTCTCTTTCTCTCTCCCCCCCCCCACCCTCTCACCCAAACTATAATACTAACAAATGTGAATGTTGAGTATTGTGCAAGCAACAAAAAGAATCAAAAAACACTATAATAAAACAACAATCCAAAATAGCACTGATGTTACAGGTGTGTCCATTATTCACTTGGTGGTAATAAGTATGTCCGCTGTTTATTTGATGATGATACTGTGCTATCAGTGTGGGAAGACGAGATAACTAAAAACTGTGACAAAACAATAATCCTGATGCTGGTAAAGTTTAAAAACTGAGTAACCCTGTCCAGTGGCGTCACTAGGGTTGGTGTCACCCGGTGCGGTAACTCATGGTGTCACCCTTCTCATGACACCCCATAGACATACAGCAAAATTTATAAATAAATTTACAACGACAATAGAAGAAAAAATAATTGATTTCTAAAGGTCAGTGCAAGTATACCAATAATTTCATTAAAATAATTAATGATAAAAAGTACGCAGTGTCTGTTAATAATCGGAGATATTTTTATTTATTTTTAAAAATTAAATACGGCTTTGAATTATTTTAAATTACAAAATAAGAATATAGGCCTAAAACTAGATATTTTGCATTTTGGTGTCACCCCTTGTGAGGGTGTCACCCGGTGCGGTCCGCACCTCCCTAGTGACGCCACTGACCGTGTCTACTGTTCAGTTGGAGGTAATACGCCTGTCCCATCCTATGACATTGTGTAGGTCCGTGTCTACTGTTCAGTTGGAGGTAATACGCCTGTCCCATCCTATGTACACTGTGTAGGTCCGTGTCTACTGTTCAGTTGGAGGTAATACGCCTGTCCCATCCTATGTACACTGTGTAGGTCCGTGTCTACTGTTCAGTTGGAGGTATACGCCTGTCCCATCCTATGTACACTGTGTAGGTCCGTGTCTACTGTTCAGTTGGAGGTAATACGCCTGTCCCATCCTATGGCACTGACGTTGAAACCTGAAAGAGGGTGCCCGCTGTGGGGGTGACGACCAAAGAACCCCGCCCACTTCATTTTACCCAGTATCCACACAGGAGCTCCACTACTTCCGGGGCATGTCGGTGTGTCATAGGTGTAGATGCAGTTGTCAAAATCTTTGGACCTGTCCACGACTGTCCTGTCCTTCCACGTGCCAATGGTCACCTGCTTGTTGCAGCCATGGGGGTGGGACACCTGTAAAAGTAATAATAATAATTGAATTTACAAAAAATATTGAATAATGAAATAGAGAAATGTAAAGTAATTATATCAAACATTGAAAGACAAAAGGAACTACATATAGATATATATGTACTCAGAGCTCTAATAAATTCATAAACTGTCATAAACCAAAGGTATCAGAGGAACTTTATTAAATCATAACTGGTATTAATTACCCTAATTGAAAAAGTATATTATTTTTATATTCAGACTTAAGAATCCACGCTTATAACTGCAGTGTTTAAATGGATTCTTTTTTGCTAGAGAAGTGTGGAAATGTATATACATTTGATTGCTTTATGGTCATGATATTATTAGGCCTGCTCCCTGGCAAGCCAATGTGCTGAAAGACTGAAATGAAAAAAAAATACAAGAAGCTCCTATAGTTGTGGGTTCCTCGGGAATGTTTCAATGCTCATATAGTCAATATAGAAGGGCCTTATTATTGTGGTAATAGTTCACAAGTTCATAGTTCACAAGTTCATAGTTTACAAGTTCAGATTGAACTATTCAAGGCTTTTAATCCGAGAGTTTGAAAAAAAACTGCTAAAGTTTAGCTATGTAAACTGTTCAATCTGCACACGTCTAGCAAACGAATCAGTTTGCTCATGATATAAACATATTTTGTACAACTCACCAGAACTGCAAGTCGATGATGGTCGCCTTCAGAATATTTCTGATTGATTTTGGTCTCCAGCCAGCGCCACCTCCCCCAGGTGTCTTTCAGGTACTCCATCAGCTCCATGTCGTGCGTTACGCACCGCATGTCGCACCAGTCACCCTGCAGCGCCCCGAACCTGACGTTGTCCCCGTACAGATACTTCACCCTGCTCTTGTCCTGCTCGTCATCGTAGAACAGCTCCACCACGGTGTTCCTGGCCTCCTGGTCATCGAACACAACGTGGGTGGCCGTTCTGACCTTGACCTTGGCCCATTCCTGGTGCGGGGTCTGTGATGCTCCACACTCCGGGCACGGGCAACTCTTGCCTGTCCTGGTGTCGTTTCTGTAGACGTACTGGACGAAGCCCGTCCCCAGCCTCATGAACTTCTTGCCGCGGCAGTTGTAAAAGGCGTATCCCTGGGGCCTCTTCTGACTGGTGAACCTGGATGTGACCCTCACGGTCAGTTCCGACTGGCTCTTGATGTAATTGACTATGTCTTCATCTCTGAAGATCATTGAAGATATTTTAATCAATGCGAATAACAAAACAAAAAAATGCTCAGAAAAAGACAGTGGCCCTATTATATACAACAAATATTCAGAGCACGATACATCTGATAATAGATATTGATAAAACAACAACAAGAAAAATTAAAAATGTTGATTGCATTTGATAGTTATTAATATTATGATACATTAAAAATAACCTTTATATATATATATATATATATATATATATATATATATATATATATATATATATATATATGCCAACCAGGAAATCGCTTGGCCACCCCATTGGAAAATAGCCCCATATCAGTCAGGCCCGTAGCGTGCGGGGGAAGGGGGCAGGAGGCCGGACCCCCCTGCGTTTTGTCTGGCCCCCCCTCTGCTTATTTGTTCTACTTAGTAAAATGTATTACCTGCCCCCCCCCGTGCTATTGCCTGGAACCTGCTGTAGAATGCCTGGCCCCTGCAGTAGAATTTTCACGCTACGGGGATGATATCAGCATTAGTTCATATCACTTCTGTGTCAACGCCCCATAGAGACTAAAGAAATGAAGAAGCTGTTGTTCAGGTTTGTCCAAAATACAATGTTCTGTTATAATGATAAATTAGTCACCATAATGCCATATTGGTAAAATGTGATGGCATTTACCTGTAATCTGGAGGCAGGTGATCTATGCTAAAGTCCTTCACGGGAATGAAATTCGTGTGACCAGGGTTTTTATTGCAGTCAATGAAATGTCGGTGCAGGTCAGACTCACCCCCAAAACTGACCTCTGTTTCATGGTAACCTAATATGGAAGAAGGAAGACACAACAACAACATGAATAAAACTTTGATTGAGGGTCAAAGAAAACATAAAGTCTTAATAGGGAACCCTTATTTTGTTTCTGAGTCTAGCCCTTACCAGTGCCAGTTAAAGTCATACATGTAATGTAATACATACATGTAATGTAATACATACATGTAATTTAATACATTCATGTAATGAGTAATGTAATACAAGATACAAGCATAGTAAAAAAAAGTAAAGGTTCCATCGAAGATCATCAGGATAGATTGTATAGAGTTAAAAAATTCAGTGACCACGGCTTACTAGGGTTTTGTATGCAGGGCCGGATTTAGACTTGATAAGGCCCTAAGCTGTATGAGATACGGGGCCCTTTATAAGTCGAAATATTATATGCCAGTGCCAAATATTTAAGTATATAAGCCAATCGTTCTCTCGGACAAGCTATATCTTGTGTAGCTTAAATGTAAATCCTGCATAGATTGTACGGCTAGCAATCAAACACGATGTCAAGCCACCATTACTTTACTAATTCAAATGTAAAGTACTCATTTAAGCTAGATGGACTTTGGGAGGGACATTGCCCTGCAATACGTGTATGCTTTCTTTTTATTATTTCTATAAAAATTAGTTGATTTGGTTTCTTTTTAACCCCTATCTGACATTTGCAGTATTTTTAGAGCATTTTCTAAAAAAAATGCTCTATTGTCCCCGTTTTGTCTGTCTGTCTGTCTGTCTGTCTGTCTGTCATCACCCTAGATCTCAACAACCATAAGTCCTAGACCCATGATGTATATATCATTTTGTAGGTCTTGGCCTGCCAAGAAATGACTTTTTTTCATTTCGCGATCTGACCTCTGAGGGCCGTAAAAGGGGCCTTATAAAGTACCGTTTTTACTATATAAGCTATATTAATAAAGGAGCGCCCTATATCTCAGCAACCATAAGTCCTAGACCCATGATGTATATATCATTTTGTAGGTCTTGGCCTGCCATGTGTACATCAAAAGTTCATTTCGCGATAGAACCTCTGAGGGCCGGGCTTCAGGGCTCCTAAGGGGCTTATATATTATATATATTGCCCCATTCTACACCTTTTACGTTCAATAACCTATTCATTTGGTGCGAAATACTGCAGCACGTAGTTTCACCAAGATTTATTAAGAAACTCATCAAATGAAATAGTAAGCTTGTGTTCTGAGTTTAATTGAAAGTATCAGAGCTATGCAACAATTGACGGAGTTTTCGGACGATTAAATGACTACAATTTCGAATGTTTTCAATTATGAGTCCTTTTTCAGTAACCACAAACCACTTGTAGTTAGATTTAAGAGAAAATATTTTTTTTCAAATATGAAGAAACGTCTTTATAATATTTTTTTTACAGATATATGCATTACACAATTGAATTTATAAACATTTCCAAAATTTACAAATATTTACTGAAAGCTAACAAACGTACTGTTACATAACAAGAAAATGCGCTAACACGTCCTGTGTCCAGAATGGAACAGGCTTAATTGCTTGTTTTTAATTGTAATTAGTCTGGATGAAATCAAAGGATCAGCGACTGAGGTTTCAAACGCAAAATATAAGGCGGGGGAAACGTTGTCGTATGGTCTACGGCAGTCTACGCCAGTGCCGCCGAGAGGGGAGGGGGGCAGAGGGCAAATGCCCTGGGGCCCAGCGAGTTTTAGGGGCCCGGACTGAGCTGGCCAATCAACTTTTGAAAATATTATTATCAGCACGGGGGGGGGGCGTGACAGCCCAGGGTCCCGAAATTTCTGTTGGTGGGCCTGGTCTAAGCCAACAAGAGTTAAAAGCCAGTGGCAAGACATGATAAGCTACAACCTGGCATATTAAAAAAAACCTGTCATAAATACACGTAGGAGTAGTTCTATGCGTAATGTAGAGGATGGGTTGAATTGTTGTTAACCACTAGGGATAGGTATCTGGATATCCGTTATGTAAACTGTAAGGGGGCCTGATATTATATTTGATAGGAATTTGCATTGTCGCCTAGTTCACCTATAAGTAAGAAGGAGTCTGAATGCATGCATATAATATATAAATCATAAATCAAAGTATAAATCAAAGTATAAATTAAAGTATGTGAAACGTCTTACCTTGATCCCCCTTAGCTAGTATAGCTAATTGAATTGTGCCCTCGCTACTAGATAAATCTGACGTGCTCATGGCTGATGATCCTTCACCATAATCCCACTAATCTGGCAATGAAATACTTCACATACGCGATATTAAGCTATTCGCCCCGTTATCTTTGTTTCGATAAATCCAAGACGAAGTTAAGAGTAATTCTGAATATGTCCAGCTCACACAGTACACGATTAACTCACGTCTGCTAAACACAGTGTTTACTTTCGTCTTATATACATGTAGGCCTAAAACGAGGTGGACTTGTTATGTTGTGTCTAAAAATAGTAACTGCTTTAGCACACAACGGATACTACATATTCAGTATGGAAATAGAACACGGCTGGCCTTTGCTATATCTACGATGTGGATTGTTTTTCTTTAAAGACTTAACAGTAAAGGGGGAAAATCCGAACGTTAGATACATCTGGGCCAAAGTTCCTGGATCAATACACAATACAGCCGCCAGCTGCGCACAGCGCATCGTATAAGTGAATGAGCTAGAATGTTAGATGTATGCTGGTCAGGCCTCTAAGGGGAAGGGGCAGCCCCGTAGCGTGAAAATTCTACAGCAGGGGGCCAGACATTCTACAGCAGCCCCCCCCCCTGCCCCCCCCATCACGCTACGGGCCTGGGAAGGGGTGGGTTGCAGTCGGTACATCGCTGCGGGCCCCACAATCATAAGAATCAGGAAAGCGAGTTTATAAACTAAATGCTTTTTAACATCACTTAAAAATTTTGTTTAAGTATATTGCCTTAAATTCGTTTCAAAAGTCTTTTAAAAAAGCCAAATTAAAAATTGACTTCATCAAATTCAAGAACAATACACGCAAGGAGTGATTCACTGGTTTTGAGAAAGAACATATCCTGTTAGACCCTGTTAGAGATAGGCCCACGTGGATAGGCCTAGTGTTAACGATGACAGAACAGGAAACATTTCTGACTCAAAAGCGCATGTGCAATTAAGTATAAAAATAGTTGCTAGTTGCTGCTAAAAAGAAATTATGTCCGCCGCATAAGCGTGTTAAAAAATTTATTCAAGCACGGTCTAGGCTTGAGTGTTGCCGGTCATGGTCATATTTATAGTTAACACTATTTCATGGTGCTGTGTTTATTGAATGCAGTTAGCATTATACATAATTCAAAGACTAAAAGTTTAAATATATATATAGAACATTCATTTATACAATTCATCTATTTCTCTTTCGTTACACTATTTCTATGTCCAGTAGCGACAGGGGCGAATGGTCAAGACTTTACGACTGAGGGGTGGGCGCGAGAGATTTTTTTATACCCACCTAGCTGTAACAAAACGAAGCTCTACACACTGGGCCCCACATTAGGTATTCACCCTGGGACCCATATTAGATATTCACCCCTGGAGCCACTATACTGCTCCCTTTACGCCCTCGTAAGACAGTTGCTGCTGTAGTGTTGTTTTAGTCCCAGGTCATATTTTAGTTTCAGTTTTTATTTCTTTTTTTTTCTGTAATAATTTTAGTTTTAGTTGTCGTTGACGAAAAGTCAACATTTTCGTTAACGAAGGTTTTAGTTTTAGTTTTCGTGAACGAAAGCAGCACTATATTTTAGTTTCAGTTTTTATTTAGTTTTTTCTGTAATAATTTCAGTTTTGGTCTAGTTTTAGTCTTGCTGCTAATTTTAGTTTTAGTTTTCGTCAACGAAAACAACACTATGCTGCTGTCGTTTTATTTCATTTTTCAAAAGCATTCACAGGCGTTTATGGGGAGCGAAAGGGGGGGGGGGCGGGGGGGGGGGAGGGGACGGTTCATAGCAAAGGGAATTTTCCAGGTCGTGATGAACGCTTCCTCTCTTCCCTGGTACCTTCACAAGCAATGCACTGTCGGGTTTTTTTTGGTGGGGATGAAAGACGGGCACTACAATAACAGTCCGTAGCTGTTTATAGGATTTAAAAGAAAATCATCTCAGCCTTACAGGGGCTTTACATAAATAAGGCGGGGGAGCCCTGTGCGAAGGTTTATTTGGAGCTCCCGACAGGGGGGAAATTATTGCTTTAGTAAGGGACCCGTTGAACATTTTGTGAGACCCACTGATAACATACATTAGTTGATGAGTATACGACTGTAGATTATTGATAATAACGATAAACATTTCGTGTTTTGTGCTATAACAAACAAAAGAATTAACAAATTGGGCCCTATACTTAAGTAGTGCAGTACAGCAGAGTTGAAAATAACGTGACACAAGTATTGCTGGTAATAATTTATTTTCAGTGTGTGATTATATTAAACAAAAATTTAAACTTTTACAAAACAAAAAAAACTGTTGTGCCATATATATTTGTTGTCGGATATAGGCTGTTTGATTCAACTGGTGGTTGATTGTAAAAGCTGTTTGATTGGAATTGCTGTTTGTTTCTATGGCTTTGTTTTTTATTTTACGTTGTGGAATCTGATACGCATATATATAAATCATTGAATATTTTGAGAGCTGAAGAATTTCTGCTTTAATTTTCTTTTTCAGTGTTTTCTAAAAATTAGTAAAAGAGTTGGGAATATCTGGGATTGGTTTCAACTGGGTAGGTTTCTTCCCATAATCCGTTCAGGTTAGCTTCGTAGTTGCTGCCACCGACCGGCTCTACGATATTGTTGATATTGTTGGCATATTCCCATGGGGCGTTGGGGCTCATCTCTTTATTGGCTGTATCGCTGCCCATAACATTGATTTCGTTGGCTCCACTATTTACGGTGGTAAGATTATTTGCAGTTAACATGTTGTTGTCGTAGATTCCACCATTTGTGTTAACATTACCGTTGGCGTTATCGTAGTTTGCACCAATGGTACCGGCAACATTGTTTGGGTTGTCGTAACTTCCAACATTCGTACTGCCAACACTGTTTGGGTTGTCGTAATTTCCAACAGGTGTACTGCCAACACTGTTTGGGTGGTCGTTACCGGTGTTGCTGCCTACATAGCTGTTTCTATTCACGTTGACATCGACGTTGTGGCTTTCTGAGAAAAGCTGTTGGTAGTCATGGCTGGCGACCCCCGCGTCGGCCAGCGGCTTATCCTGGAAGACATTGGGCACAGTCACATCTGGAGCCTGCAGAGATCCGCCGGGACTGGAAGTCTCAGGAACTGTGCCAGGAACTGTGCCAGCCGGTGCGACAGTGGAATAGTCGCCCATGGCCTTGGCCTCGTTGTGTGCTGCTCTGGCGGAGATCGTCATGTTCAGTGGCACAAGGGCCACGGCGTCAGGGGTGCTGTCGAAGAGGGCGAAAGGGTTCTCGAGGTCCAGCCTGTAGCCCAGTTTCTTGCGGTATTCGAATGATTTCTCGAAGGATTTAATGTCGACGTCGCTCACCATGTCGCGCAGGACCGTGGGTATGTCCAGGCCAATGGTACCTGTTAGTAAAATTTAAGAAAATGTAAAAAATAAAAATTGCCATTACCTGCCAATGGAATAAAGTGTGTTGAGATTGAGAGTGTTGAGATTGAGAGTGTTTAGATTGAGTGTGTTGAGATTGAAAGTGTTGAGATTGAGTGTGTTGATAATGAGTGTGTTCAGATTGAGTGTGTTCAGATTGAGAGTGTTGAGATTGAAAGTGTTGAGATTGAGTGTGTTGAGATTGAAAGTGTTGAGATTGAGTGTGTTGATAATGAGTGTGTTCAGATTGAGTGTGTTGAGATTGAAAGTGTTCAGATTGAAAGTGTTTAGATTAAGTGTGTTGAGATTGAGAGTGTTGAGATTGAGTGTGTTGATAATGAGTGTGTTCAGATTGAGTGTGTTGAGATTGAAAGTGTTGAGATTGAGAGTGTTGAGATTGAGAGTGTTGAGATTGAGAGTGTTGAGATTGAGAGTGTTGAGATTGAAAGTGTTGAGATTGAGAGTGTTGAGATTGAGAGTGTTGAGATTGAGAGTGATGAGATTGAAAGTGTTGAGATTGAAAGTGTTGAGATTGAGAGTGTTGAAATTGAGAGTGTTGAGATTGAGAGTGTTGAGATTGAGAGTGTTGAGATTGAAAGTGCTGAGATTGAGTGTGTTGATAATGAGTGTGTTCAGATTGAGTGTGTTGAGATTGAAAGTGTTGAGATTGAGAGTGTTGAGATTGAGAGTGTTGAGATTGAGAGTGTTGAGATTGAGAGTGTTGAGATTGAGAGTGTTGAGATTGAAAGTGCTGAGATTGAGTGTGTTGATAATGAGTGTGTTCAGATTGAGTGTGTTGAGATTGAAAGTGTTGAGATTGAGAGTGTTGAGATTGAGAGTGTTGAGATTGAGAGTGTTGAGATTGAGAGTGTTGAGATTGAGAGTGTTGAGATTGAAAGTGCTGAGATTGAGTGTGTTGATAATGAGTGTGTTCAGATTGAGTGTGTTGAGATTGAAAGTGTTGAGATTGAGAGTGTTGAGATTGAGAGTGTTGAGATTGAGAGTGTTGAGATTGAGAGTGTTGAGATTGAGAGTGTTGAGATTGAAAGTGTTGAGATTGAGTGTGTTGATAATGAGTGTGTTCAGATTGAGTGTGTTGAGATTGAAAGTGTTGAGATTGAAAGTGTTGAGATTGAGAGTGTTGAGATTGAAAGTGTTGAGATTGAGAGTGTTGAGATTGAGTGTGTTGATAATGAGTGTGTTCAGATTGAGTGTGTTCAGATTGAGTGTGTTCAGATTGAGTGTGTTGATAATGAATGTGTTCAGATTGAGTGTGTTCAGATTGAGTGTGTTGATAATGAATGTGTTCAGATTGAGTGTGTTGATAATGAATGTGTTCAGATTGAGTGTGTTCAGATTGAGTGTGTTGATAATGAATGTGTTCAGATTGAGAGTGTTGAGATTGAGAGTGTTGAGATTGAGAGTGTTGAGATTGAAAGTGTTGAGATTGAAAGTGTTTAGATTGATTGTGTTGAGATTGAGAGTGTTGAGATTGAGTGTGTTGATAATGAGTGTGTTCAGATTGAGAGTGTTGAGATTGAAAGTGTTGACATTGAGAGTGTTGAGATTGAGAGTGTTGAGATTGAGAGTGTTGAGATTGAGAGTGTTGAGATTGAAAGTGTTTAGATTGAGTGTGTTGAGATTGAGAGTGTTGAGATTGAAAGTGCTGAGATTGAGAGTGTTGAGATTGAAAGTGTTGAGATTGAGAGTGTTGAGATTGAGAGTGTTGAGATTGAGAGTGTTGAGATTGAGTGTGTTGAGATTGAAAGTGTTGAAATTGAGTGTGTTGAGATTGAGAGTGTTGAGATTGAGAGTGTTGAGATTGAGAGTGTTGAGATTGAGAGTGTTGAGATTGAGAGTGTTGAGATTGAGAGTGTTGAGATTGAAAGTGCTGAGATTGAGTGTGTTGATAATGAGTGTGTTCAGATTGAGAGTGTTGAGATTTAGAGTGTTGAGATTGAGAGTGTTGAGATTGAAAGTGCTGAGATTGAGTGTGTTGATAATGAGTGTGTTCAGATTGAGTGTGTTGAGATTGAAAGTGTTGAGATTGAGAGTGTTGAGATTGAGAGTGTTGAGATTGAGTGTGTTGATAATGAGTGTGTTCAGATTGAGTGTGTTCAGATTGAGTGTGTTGATAATGAGTGTGTTCAGATTGAGTGTGTTGAGATTGAAAGTGTTGAGATTGAGAGTGTTGAGATTGAGAGTGTTGAGATTGAGAGTGTTGAGATTGAGAGTGTTGAGATTGAAAGTGTTGAGATTGAGAGTGTTGATAATGAATGTGTTCAGATTGAGTGTGTTGAGATTGAGTGTGTTGAAATTGAGAGTGTTGAGATTGAGAGTGTTAGAGTTGGCCAAATTGGAGCTACTGGAACTAGTTTTTTTTTTACCAGCAATTATAACTCGATAAAAACAACAACAACATTACATGTTGATATACAGAATATTTACCATTTTTGTCTGGTGTCAGGGGAAGTGACTCCATGTAATGAATGTCCGAGTGATTGTTTACGATCCAAGCTCTGAGGGATACACAATTAATATTTTTAAAGCTGTTTTTTTAGAGCATTTTCGAAAAAAAATGCTCTATTGTCCCCGTTTTGTCTGTCCGTCCGTCCGTCCGTCCGTCCGTCATCACCCTAGATCTCAACAACCATAAGTCCTAGACCCATGATATATATATCATTTTGTAGGTCTTGGCCTGCCAAGAAATGACTTTTTTCCATTTCGCGATCTGACCTCTCAGGGCCGTAAAAGGGGCCTTAGTACCGTTTTTTACTATATAAGCTATATTAATAAAGGAGCGCTATATCTCAGCAACTATAAGTCCTAGACCCATGATGTATATATCATTTTGTAGGTCTTGGCCTGCCATGTGTACATCAAAAGTTCATTTTGCGATAGGACCTCTGAGGGCCGGGCTTCAGGGCTCCTAAGGGGCTTATATATTATATATATTGCCCCATTCTACACCTTGTACGTTCAATAACCTATTCATTTGGTGCGAAATACTGCAGCACGTAGTTTCACCAAGATTTATTAAGAAACTCATCAAATGAAATAGTAAGCTTGTGTTCTGAGTTTAATTGAAAGTATCAGAGCTATGCAACAATTGACGGAGTTTTCGGACGATTAAATGACTATAATTTAGAATGTTTTCAATTATGAGTCCTATTTCAGTAACCACAAACCACTTGTAGTTAGATTTAAGAGTTTAAGAGACAATAATTTTTTTTTCAAATATAAAGAAACGTCTTTATAATTTTTTTTTTACAAATATATGCATTACACAATTGAATTTATAAACATTTCCAAAATTTACAAATATTTACTGAAAGCTAACAAACGTACTGATACATAACACGAAAATGCGCTAACACGTCCTGTGTCCAGAATGGAACAGGCTTAATTGCTTGTTTTAATCTATTAACATTTTACAAAAAATTTCTAAAAGTTAATAGTTAGTGCTGTTGACGAACCTTACTACTTCAATTATTTTATTTTACATGAAAGCAATTTCAAAAAACATTTTAATAAGATAGAGACAAATCGTTTTAGCGTGCGCACAGGTATGTCCATAGTCTCATATTGACTCTTACACTTTATACATACAGTTACGTCATTGGAGGCTATTGTGAGTCGCAACTGGAATTACCCTTCAGGGTTGGGGCAGCATTAATAGGTTCTTTACTCCCTTAACTGTAACAACCACAAATAAACTCTCAACTCTCGCCCGGGGGTCATTTGTACTGCTCCTAACTCTTGAGACCGCCTCTAGGATCCTCTTCCAGAATGACCTATTGTTTCATTTCACATATAAAGCCGGAGGTACTTTAGCCCTAAATATCTCAAAAAATCTCTGGCTAGTTCACCCTTCCTCCCCCCCCCCCCCAAAATAAACCAAAAAAAAACAAAAACAAAACAAACAACAACAACAAACAAACAAACAAACAAACAACACAGGCTAATACATTGTAGTAGGTACGTGTTGCCACATATCAGCTGCAACAATACATATGTAGCTCAGTAGGTTGGTTTTTAGCTCAGAAGTTCAGTTTCTAGCTCATTAGGTCAGTTTATAGCTCAATAGGTCAGTTTCTAGCTGAAAAGGCCAGTTTATAGTTCAGTAGGTCAGTTTCTAGCTCAGTAGGTCAGTTTCTAGCTCAGTAGGTCAGTTTCTAGCTCAGTAGGTCAGTTTATAGCTCAATAGGTCAGTTTCTAGCTCAGTAGGTCAGTTTCTAGCTCAGTAGGTCAGTTTCTTACATAAAACGTATTTCTCCGTGGTTGAACCCATCAGGCTGGAACTTCAGGGTTATGTTCTTCCTTTCGTGATCCGCCATCTTGTGAAATGCGCCATGTGTCTCCTGGTTGTAGGCCAGGATGTCACCACAAGAGCCAACCAGGATGTGGTTGTCGTCCTCCACAAAACTTCCGGCCACCATCTGTGTCTCGTCCACGGCGTAGATGGAGAAACCGGTGACAGAGCGGTCAGAGATATCTTTGGCAGTGATGTCGACTGGAATCAGAAAAGGTGTGATACTTCAAACTGCCTGCCTATCGAGTCCCGGCCCCGTAGCGTGAAAATTCTACAGCAAGCGTCCGGCAATAGTGAAGGGGGGGGGGGCAGGTAATACATTTTAATAAGTAGAACAAATAAGCGGGGGGGGGCAGACAAAACGCGGAGGGGGCGCCCCCCTGTCCCCCCCCCCGCACGCTACGGGCCTGATCGAGTCTATCAACGTGACTGCATTTGAGTCTATCCACTTGTCTGTATTTATGTCTATCTTATTGCCGGTATGAGTGACTGTAAGCCTGCATGTTAATCTGTCCACTTAGCTGCATGTCTGCATGCCCACTTTTTAAATGCTTGTCTGAAAGCTGCCTGCCTTTCTTTGATTCAATTTATATTTTTGTATGTATTTAAATAAAAGCAACGGGATGGTATAGAAACCGAAGTAGAACGCTACCACCGTTTTTTAAATGGAGAATGGTGTGAAGAATTTTCAAAGGGAAGCTACTGACAAAGTCAGCTATGTAGTAAGATATCTACGTTTATTCCCTTTGAACTCAACCATTTTAAGGTTATAACTATGCCTGTTGAATTCAAACCGCGATACAATCAAACTGTGCTGTATGCATCTGTAAAGGTTAAAATATAATCAACGGAACTATATAGTTTGCGGAAGAAAGTTACTTCGTTGAAAACCTTTTGCCAAATGCATCGATTTATGAGCTGATTAGAAGCAAAAGTAGGAAAACTGGTGGCAGGTATTAATCAGTGACGTAACTTGTAGAAAAAGGGGGGGGGGCGCATGTCCGCAGTCAGGGTTATGTCTTTGCCGTAAGCTTGCATTTTTTTTGTCAAGGGATGAAAGGGGCGGCTTTGGGCGCGTCAAACATTATTTTCACCCTTTGTGTCAGTTTAAAAAAACTTACTTGTAATCAGATCCAGCCAGTAGGTAGGTGCGCTGACTTCCATGTCGTAATACAATTCCCCTTTGCGGTTCGGTTCACAGTAGCCATTGCATTGAGAATTGAAATGAAGAGGCTGACGTTTATTGGTTGATCTGTGGAGAGAAGAAACAAAATGACCTAGTTTCGTTCTGGATGAACAAATATCGATAGCTAATGATTATGTACATTCAATGCATATTATGTGGGCATGGCACAAAAAGGGTTGGTAAATATTGCATAAAGCGTTGGCAGCAGCCCCGTAGCCAAGGGGGGGTACTGGGGGCCGTGCCCCCCCCCGCGCTAGGTGTGGAGTGCCCCCTTCCCCCGCTTAAAAAAGAAAAAAAGAGGAAAAAATAAAGAAAAAGTAAAGATGCCCCCCCCCCTTGCTGAATATTGGTGCCCCCCTGCTGACTTTGACCTGGCTACGGGCCTGGTTGGCAGGACAATCTAACTAAACGACAGAATCAATAGAATATAATCGGGCCTATTAGACCGATTGCTCCAAATTGGGCCCCCCCGCTCCTGCCAGGGGCTCCGCAATTTACATTTATATTAATAGTAATATATGTTATTGTAAAGAAAAATTAGAAGAGGGGCCTCGCAAGCATCCGTTAAATTGGGCCCCGCAATTCGTAAGGCCGGCCCTGAATAGAATCTTAGTAGAGTGAGATTTTTAGTAATTGTTTTAAAATTTACTTTGTGAGAAATACATCCATGTCATGTTTTTTTTTTAATTTATTACAACTATTGCATTAACGCTATTTATAGTAAAAAAAAACAACTAATATGATTTGTTTTTCATAATAATTAAATAAAAAAAATAATTAAAATTACCTATGACAAAACACACTTCTGGTTGCTGAAAATCCCTTGGCAAGTTTGGACCCGTCGCTGAAACAGTACGCATCTTGGCATTGTCCAATCAGAATGCCGATGGTAAGTACACCAAACAAGTTCATCATGGCAGATCTCAATAGTACGCCAAATAGTTGCAGTCTGCTACGTTGTAGGGGCTGAACGCAACATATGTAAACAGACACATGATGAATGATATTACTCAAAGTAATATACATGATGTAAACTAGACAATGTTAATTGCTCTTATCAAAATTAATAAATTATAAATATCATTTTAGAAAAAAAATCAACTAGAAAATTTTTTTCCAAGAAATTTTGATGCATGATTGTAAATATTTGGATGTGAATTCATTTCCCAACTGAAATATTTTTTGCTTCTCTAGATCAACTTGCTAACAAAAAAAAACCCGGATAAACGAACATAAACATTTATAGTCATAAATATATGTATATAGGCCTAAACAAATTGAAAGCATTCATTTATTAATATAAAAAGAGTAGAGCTGCTGTTCGATTAAAAAATTGATCGCAATTAACGCAAGATTAAAATTTTTAATCGCAAATTAACGCACTTTTTAATCGACACAATATAACACATTTTGTTTCTATTCAAACATGAAAGTTAGAATATCATAGCATAAAATTGGTATAATAAGCAAGTCAGATTAATTTACGAAAGAGGCATTATTAATTGTAACAGATTTGTTAAGCATCAGCACTAATGTCTGTTGAGTTAGTTATTGAGACCAGTTTATGGACATGTATCAATCACGTCAAGTGATGCGAGTTACTGGTTTTTTTTAATCAACAACATTGCCAAACAAGTGTTTTTCTCGTCCCATAGGTTCCGAGATAATGACGTATTTCAACCTCTCAGTCTATCCCAGTCATATTTTGCTACACTTTGTCCCCACGTATGTCTTGTTTACCCAACCCTCCACTACCGTACTTACCCCCTTCACTTCCCATTCCAAAACAAAATACACACGTCATTTTTATCTCATATGTGCCTTTTCTTTCATAAAATAATAGTATAGCCAGAAAGTACTTACTTGCTCACTTATTATTAACGCGTTTTTTTATTCCCCCCTTTCCCACCCTGTTAGATTTTTGACACTCTTAGCAGCTTCTCTCCCCACAAAGATGACGTTACTACCAACCGTTCCGTACCCCCTCTGTCCCATTTTTCCAAATCATGGCACCTGTCAATCCACCAGATGTTCACTAATGGTATCACTGAGTGTCATAATTATTATTAAGAAAAGACAATCCTATTGTTTCAAGGTCATGTAGCTGCTATGATTTTATGTAAGCGTGACAGTTTCTGTATTCGGTGGATTTTTTTTTTATTTTTTTTAAATCTTGTCTGATCTAGCTATGGTTATAGAAATGGATTATTTACTGATTACTGAAATGACAAAATTTGGCTAAAATTTAAAATTTAAATTTAGGTGTTTGCGTTAAAAATGTAATCGCATATGTTTAACGCATTAATTACGCTTTAATAGCAGTTAAAAAAACAGCCCGATATAAAATATTAAATTTAGCACAGTGTCACAATAATTCTGAAAAATACAACCACTGTCTCGTGTACAGTCTAGACCTTGATTGACAGGTGTCATATATATGAAACTATTAGTGCAGCTGTTGCAGACGTGACCGGCCTAATGCTGTATTATCAAAATGCGATAAAAAAAATTTGCGCAAAAAATGATGATACAAAATGTCTAGCATCTCGTTATTTTGATCTAGTTTTAACCTGGCTCATTATACGCTTAATTTGTTTTTTAACTTCAAGTTGACTTCAATAATACGTTACAGTATATAATGTAAACTAGTAAATGAAACTTTTCTCTTTTTACATCGACCGGGAATGGAGCAGGAGGTTTACTTGTCGAAGGGCTATATAACAAAAACATCTTCATTTATATTACAAGTGGGGATTTTGTCGACATTTCTGGGGTAGAGGGTGTATGCGGATTGCAACAGGGTGGGGTGATAGATCTATTTAATAAGTGAACAAACCTTAACTTCAAATTTGTTGAGTGAAATACTGTTATTTATCGATTTCTTGAACTTGCAATATTTTGCAAAGTCAAATTAACGCGTTTAGGTGTTGCGTTAAAAAATTAAATCGCAAATTTTTTTTGACGCGTTAATCGCAGCCCTAAAAAAGAGGGACGGACAGCCGAGCGGTGTCGAGTTTGTTCTCGACTGTCCACCTGCGAGCCTCAGGTTTGAACCTTGGTCAGATCCAAGAGAATTTTCCCAGGTCTTGTTGAAAGTTTGTTAAATCTTAAAAGCCCTTCAAGTCCACTATTAAGCTTTAAATGGGTAACTAAGTTGGGGAATTAAAGGCTACTGGGCTTTTGAGGTAATTACTAAAAACCCCAAAACACGCCGAGGTTAAAGAAACAGATGAATTTTACAGTCTACACTTCATCTGCCCCGATATATATATATATATATATATATATATATATGTGTGTGTGTTTGTCTGTCTGTCGAAAACTATTTATAGTAGTAATATATAGTAGGCAAACCGTCCATCTCGAAAGATGATGGTAGCGCTCTGGTTAGTCATCTAGTCGTTTTTTTTTTTGATAGCAGGTTTTTGAGCGACTCAGCAGACCGATCCTGGACTGGCAGACTCTTCCGCAGTATATATATATATATATATATATATATATATATATATATATATATATATATATATATATGTGTGTGTGTGTGTGTGTGTGTGTGTGTTTGTCTGTCGGTCGAGAACTTTATATATATATATATATATATATATATATATATATATATATATATATATATATACACATACACATACACACACTATCACATTCATACATACTTGATTGGTAGATAAAAAAAACAAAACAAAGAGTGAGTTAGAAATAAACCACATTACTTGTGAGATTGGTTGGTGTATGGGGGTCTATAACGGGGATACTCTATTTACTCCCTCATTGGCGGTGAACTTTTTTTTTTAAAAAGAGAAACATTACCTACAAATAAACAAAGAAAAGCAAAGTCACCATTCCATATTCATTTATTTTTCAGCCATCAAGCACTGACAGCGCACCAAAACAGACACACACACACACACACATATACATGTAGTTAGCCTTAGTGCCCCCCCCCTCTATTCCTGTCTCCTGAGCCTTCAGTCTAATAATTGTCCGATCGCGCCATCCCCCACCAAACCTAAACTTCCCTACCTACGTATGCAGCAGTATATTGAAAAAAAAAGCAACAATTAGTTACGGTAATACTCTTAAAACCTATTCAACTGTCTTACACAATTTAAAAAAAATGTATCAAAGAAATTAAACCTTTGTTACATTTTTCCTTAAATACACTTTAACATAATCTATATATTCTAGCTAAGAAGACTATAAATAAATGAATAAAAATAGCAATTGATAAATAATAATTAATTAAGATCAAATGTTTGCTCGTTTACAAAGCCCCTTTCATTTATAAATGATTCAATCTATAAAGCCAAATAAAGTTGATACTAAATATTCATATGATATTTAAGATATAAAACTAAACCAATTATAATTAAATCAGATTTACATCTTACCTGTAAGAAACAAAATGTCAGCTAAACATAGCTCATTAACCAGTCGAAGATCAATTGGCATCTTCAAACGTTGGCCACACAAGTTTCTCCCCTTGAAAGTTGTCATGATTGACAGCCGTGTTGGCTCTGATTCACACTAATCTACAAGTGTAGATGTGTCTTTTTTTTATAAATCGTCTGCTTGTAGAAACACGTGTCAGTTTGTCCAGGTATTAAGTTTTTTTAAGAAAGATCAAAGTGTTTTTTTCCCGAGTTGTGTTTGTTCTGAATTTTATAGTTATGTGCTAAGTCCAATGTTATTGTGCATCTTTGATAAAAAGCTTCTTTTTTAAAAAAAAAAATTATATTACGGATAGATGAACACCAGGGGGCCCAAATTGCTAAAGGACTTGCCCAGAACCGCTCTGATGTACAGGTAAACTAGGTAACAGACTTGCCAAAGAGCCCCATTACTGTTATAAATTCGATCAAATCTGGTGCTTAAAAGGCCCCTGAAGATACGTTCTTTAGAGACCCCAAATATCTCTTAAATTCTCTGCCTTGGGGCCTTAAGAACACATTCTTAGCAAACGATGCTTTCTTGGTTACGACAGATATTTAGCCTTGGTTCCCCCCACCCAATATTACTAAACGTTTCTGCATAGGGCCTTTAGCGGCATCGTATTAGGGTGCGCGGGGCACAAGCCGCATGAACTTTGGTGGCCCATGATGGGAGAATTTTAATCATTTGACGGGATAAGACATCAAAGTTGTTGTTAGCTAATAATATAGTCAATGACAAATGAATCCCTGTTCTGAACCAACAACAAAATCAACGCCCCCCCCCCCCGCAGGGGCGGATCTAGACAACTTTGACGGGGAGGGGGGGGCAAAACTGAAATGTTATTTTTCAATAATTTAATGATGTATTACCTAAACTTGCAGTAACGGCCCCCGCCCCCCCCCTTCTAAATCCGCCCCCTGACCCCCCCCTTACTATTTCAGTCTCAGAGTTAGTTTAATAAATAAAAAAAACGTTTGTGTACACACGGTAACTAAATAATAAACACCCCCCCCCCAGCGGAGCCGTTCTTTGGGTTTCTGTGGACCCTAGTCCGAGACTTTCAGAGATATTTAGGGGGGGGGGGCGGGGCAAGACTAATTTACATGTTGGTCCCCGATAGCATCATATTCTACAGAAATTAGTGGAGAAAATAAGGTCACTAGGTCACAAGGCCCCAGAACACCGTCGTGCATTTCAAGTACAGTTTGAATAATATTTTTTTTTTTACTTTCTTGCAATCATGGCTAGATCAACCCAGATGTTCATGCCATATTTGAAATTTTTAAGTCTTTTAAATCCTGTATTTATCCAACTTGATCCATTTTGTGTCGATGCGTCGGAAATTAATTTTTTTTCTTTGCAAATAATTTAAACCACTTATAAATATATGACAAGCACATTATAAACAAAAATGTTTAAATTACATCCACTTTATATTTTTTGGAGTGGCTGGTACAGTCTTGACTGACACTTGGCACGTCTGCACCTCTCTGTGTATTTAATGATTTTTTTTTTATGTTTAGGTAAATTATAAAAAAAGTTTTCACCTTTGAAACATCTTCAGGTAGATTAATTTGACAGTTAAAATTGGACACTAGTTTGCAGTCATATGATGGATGGGTTTGAAAAGGGTGTAGTAAAATGACGTGAAAATGTCATGTGGGTGCCTCTATTAGTGAAAGATGGATTCAGAATTTTTTTAAATATATATATATATATAGCCTACATCAACATTAAGTACGAAAATTCGGTTGTTTCATAAAACATTTTCCGATTTTCCACGCAGGAGTTAGATATTCTT
>JAGDYQ010000024.1:6525957-6683457 GCA_021962125.1 Bulinus truncatus
CTCTCACTCTTCTCTCTTTCTCTCTTTCAACCACTCACTCTCTCTTTCTCTCTCTCTCTCTCTCTCTCTCTCTCTTCACTTTAAAAAAGTTAATGTGTACTTTTAAAAATAAAATCTAAATCAGAATTTAGCCTGAACAAACTAACATTACTGAAGGCAATTCTCAATTTATGGTTTCAAGAATGTTTGTCTTTCTTTCATGTTATGCAATGTGGATCTAATTCCACTCTCACCTTTCAGCTATCTCTTTCTCTCTATCTTTGTCTTTCACTGACAAATGTTTTATTTTCCCAACTCTAGTAGGATACAGCTTTACAGCTTTATTCTGTAAACCATCAAAGTATTGTATATCAGGAAGTAAGTCATTATAAACAAACATGCGCAGAATCTCTCCCCCCCTCCCCCCTTATCGCTACTTTGATAGCTAGACATTGCCTGGTAACGGCAACAATAAACAAAACTAAAAATCAACATGTTATTTCTCTTATGATAATTTAATAATTATTCATATCTCTATATCACTACTTTAAATATTTATATCTGTATTTCACTACTTAAAATATTGATATGTGCATATCACCACTCTAAATATTGATATCTGTATATCACTACTTTAAATATTGATATGTGTATATCACCACTTTAAATATTGATATCTGTATATCACCACTTTAAATATTGATATCTGTATATCACTACTTTAAATATTGATATCTGTATATCACTACTTTAAATATTGATATCTGTATATCACCACTTTAATATTGATATCTGTATATCACTACTTTAAATATTGATATCTGTATATCACTACTTTAAATATTGATATCTGTATATCACTGTTTAAAAAAAAACGTGTCAACCTAATGACGCACGTAAGAAGCAAACACATTATTTCAAAAGATCCGAACCTTCGTGTCAACAGTCGGACGTTCACCCCAGTAATTATGTCTTTGTTTTGATTGGAAACCTTACATTATCTGAAAATAGAAGTATTTTTTTTTTCCCAGAAGAGATAATTTAGTTACAGCTTTTTTTTTGGTTCACTTTGTTCCTGTGATGAGTAAACTCCGTACAAGACGAGATTAATTATTTAAACAGGTGTGAATCTTAATTAACGCTCAATGTATTCTTCTGTTATCTGAAGTAGACTATTTGGGCATAGTTAGACATAGCTTACGATTTTAGACTATTTTTTTTTTGCCGGCATCTTAAACAGCAAACATAAAAGGGAGGCACAGTAATCGGTGCAGTTTTAAACAAGTTTGAATCAACACAAGAAATTGTATTCGTGGCTTGAAGATTTTTGTTTTTTTTTAATTCATTAAAATTTGTATTTTGAATACATAATATTTCTTTTTGATTTAAACTTGATCTTGCAGCTACGATTTTATCACACACACACACACACGCACGCACGCACGCACACACACACGCACGCGCACACGCACACACACACACACATGCAGACTTTGACCGTTTTAATTATTCAAGTTGTTACACATCTATTTTAGTGATTCAGAAGTTGTGTTTCTTTTTCTTTTTTTTTTGTAATATATTATTTAGCTTATATTGTGTGTACATCAACTAACAACAGTCTTGGTTAAAGTTAAATACCGCCCACCTACTATCACTGTTCATAGTGAGCACCACGATGGCAACAATGGTGCCATTGATCTGGGCTGCAGACACGAATTCTTGGGGCCCTTGACAAACTATGATACCATGGTGGCCCTTGACAATATATGATACCAAGGGGGACCTTGAAAAAAAGTATACCATGGGGCCCCTTTCAAGTCTTGGGGCCCATAACAATATTCAGGTTGCCTCCACCTCGCGGTGTCCCTGCACTGATGCCCCCTACACATACAGAATCATACAGTGCTGATCCATTACAAATATAACCACATTATTTAATAGCAGTCTACACATATGTGAGATGCTTATCTTCTAAAAGTATTAAACTTTACTCTTCAAAGATATTATTCCTACAATCGTATTAAAATTTTCTTAGCCTGTCTTCTGGTTTTTTTTTTAATTCGCTATTTGTTATTTCCACGTTGTGTTGTTGTCTTGGTTTTTTTTTTTTACATAGAACTTTGATGCATGATTTCTTTTTTTATTTATGAAATAATGGATTATGGATATTGTTTGTTGTTTTTTTTTTTTAATTTGAATGTGGAACATAACATAGAGTCCAATCTGCCTGAGAGATGAAGAAATTTACATTAATATTTAAATAAAATAATGACAATTTGATTTTGTAGCATTTTTTTTTATGAAACTGTTTTTTTTTACTTTGCTATTAGTATAATCGCTATATCTTTGGCTTAAAACTGTTTATAATATGATTAACTAGCTGTACCCTGCAAAACGTTTGCATAGAGTTATGTTCCCTTAGGCTTGATCGAAGGCTATGTTATTTTTTTTTGGTTTCGGGCAGATCCTATTTTTTCATGATTGTATTTTAAACTGGAATACTGTTGTATTAATTCTTTACTTTCGATTTAACGCAGAACCCACACCGCTGTTATATATATTCTGTCTAAAATCTAACCTCTCCCTCACCCACAAGCAAACTGTGCAATCTTTAGTTAATTCGAATTCAACTAATTATGAGACTATAATTTTCTTTTTTTTTCTTTACCTTTAGTCTCCTGTGCCGCTGGTCAATGAAGATCAAAGGAAAAACATCCAACAGGTAAAATTGCTAATCTCAATGTTTGTTGTGTTACATCGTTACACCATTATGGGTGTATCATTGTTTACATTAGTTCTTTAGCACTGTGAGTGTAACATTGTTTGTTGTTGTTTTTTTTTTAAATATGTGTGTAACAGTATATGTATGTATCACTGTTTTTGTTTACATGTTTTTGTGTAAATATTGTTTACTTTAGTAAATATGGCCTGCAATATTGTTTATCGAAATATGTGTATAATAATATATGTGTATAATATTGTTCTGTTAACTTCAGTATGTGTTTGTCACATTTCTCGCGCTGTATTCATTTAACATTATTGTCTACCACATGTGTGTGTAATGTAACAATCAAATTTTTTTTCAGTGTGTGTAAAACATGGATGTTACTCCCATTTGTGTGTAACAACAGTTCATCCATTTCATCCATGTACTGTTGTTTACATTAGTGTATGTGTACCAATATGTTTTGTCTTCTTCTAGTATGAGTGTAATATTGACTTTACTATCCGCATAGCCTATACTATAGCCTCTTATATGTGTACTTAGTATATATGTGACTATATTATTATATTGCTGTAAATCGCTGTAATTCAGTCTCTCTCTCTCTCTCTCTCTCTCTCTCTTTCTCTCTGTGTGTGTTTATCGATTTATGTTACCTTGCATATCTGTGTACCCATAAGTGTGTGCGCGCGCGAGTGTGTGTTTGTGCGTGTGATGCAGCTGCAGGCAATAATAATAATAAAAACAATTCTGTGACAATATGACTTCATCACCGTGACCTCTACTGACCCCTTCCCCCCCCTTCCCTGTGTCGTGTGAAGTGAACTGCAATGCCTCCCCTCCAACTCCACTCATTCCATCCAATTTATCTGTATTTGTGTCTTACATTTCACGTGTTCCCAGCATCTGTGTGACGTCACTATACAGTATTATTATTTATTTATTTTTAAAATGATAATGAAGTAGATAGAATAAAATTAACTCATTAGCCAGTCAAAACTATGCATTTGGAAAATTAAATATTTAAATATTCGTTTAAATTAACTAATAACTTTATTTCACGTGTTTTTTTTTAAATAAATTAAAATCAATAAGATCGATAATATTTGCAAAACCTCGAACTAAGACAGTAATTCCCTCCACCCTCCTCTACTTGATTTCTTTATAAACATTTTCGGCCCCTCCATATTTTTATTTCATTAAAACAAAACAAACACAAAAAAAAACTCAAAATTGCCTTTAAAACGCAACAGGTGGACGCAACTGAAATAGCTAGATAACTTTTTCTATTTTTTTTTTAATCTCTATCATCTAATCGATAAAAAAAATGCAGAGTTATAGCCCATAAATATGTCACGTCCGATATATAAAATCTGGGGGGGGGGGGGGGGAATAAGTACAGAGAAAGGAAAATAACAAAAAAAAACAATGAGTAGAATTGCGTTCCTCCGCCTCCCCCCAAAGCTCCTTTTATTTCTACATGAGCTCAATCAACTCTGCACTCACTGTGTACACAATGTGCGTGTGTGTGTGTGCGCTCTGTGTCGACGTGTGTGTACAATCTAAGCTTGCAGCAGTAGAGCATAACTGCTGCACAGAAGATTAACGAACACAAAAAAAATAAATTAAGTTTTGAAATAAAGCTGTTAGATTTGGACACTTTCGAATATACGTTTTGGCATAAAGCTGTGATTGATACACGTTCGAACATTTTAAAGAGATTTTTAAAAAATAAAGGTAAACATAAGTTTATGTTATTTTTTAAACTTTTTTTCCCCATCCCTTTGTAAGATTAAATTATAAATACTTCTAAATGAATAAAAAAGGTTGATACTATCGCCATTATGTTCATATCTACATATATAATTGAATAACGGCTCTAGAAATGCTTGATTTTATAATTAAAGATTACTAGTTTTATTTACACTTTACAATATACACATTACCAATAATTTTTACTACGTGATTTTTTACTAAAACTTAAGCTCAATCAGTACACTTATTTGTCAAGGTCGATTGCTGTTGATTTTTTTTTTTAAATCTAAACTCGCAGTTGTTTATTGGCTAACGATTAACGACTTTTTTCTTAACTAGTGGCTTAGTTATAATTAGCTTCGCTCAGGGGCAGAGGAGCTCTCTAATCCATAGCCCTCCACAAATATTTTTGTTTGCGCCATCATTACACCGTTTTAATCTGCTGTTTGTGAAATGTTATCTACCTCTACTGCACATGAAATGTTATCTACCTCTACTGCACACTCATTTGCACCGCTACGTTTCACGTGCGCCCCATTTCTTTTTTGGAGTAATTAACCAATGGGTTTTGTGGACACAATTAGTTTTAATCAGTGAGCTGACTAGTCTTCATTCTGTGAGTACATCTATACTTTACTCACTTGCAGATTCTACAGGCAGGACCGCCTTACCCCATGATTGTGCTGCCTCCACGGGGCGGCTACTGGATGGAGGGGAGCGAGGGGTTCTTTACCTCCGAGGAGGACAACGTCCACGAGTCTATCTCCTCCCTTCACCCCAGCGCCAGCGAGCTGAGCATTGATACGGACTTCACTGCCCAGTGCTACAGATGTGAATTCTACGGCAAGGTAAGTTTTCCCTTTTCCCTGATGTTTATTTTTGTATTACTGTTATTGCAGGGCCGTTTTTTTTTTGAGCGTATGATCATGCTGGGCACAAAGCCAAAGCCCCCCCCCTGCAACACTGCCTTAAAGTTTCCGCGCCAGCACACAGGTTTGCCCAGGGCAGGGGTCGGCAACCTGCGGCTCGCGAGCCGCATGCGGCTCTTTCGATGTCGAATTGCTGCCTAATCTAATACCATAATATTGGAACAACAATTTTAGTGGCTCTTTAAAACCTGAGAAAATTGTAAATTATAACTTTTGGCTCTTTCGTCTCAAAAGGTTGCCGACCCCCTGGCCCAGGGGAACATAATTTTTTTTGTGTGCTGACGTCTCTATGTTACTGGTGTGACTTGCCACGTCGCCTCAATCTACAGACCAATATAATATATTGACTAGATCAAAGGCCCGGTACCCGGACCGGCGAGTGACTCCTTATAATTGAGTTGTATCCCTTTGACCATCTTTACAAATTCCCCAGTCTTTTTTTAGCCGCGGAAGTTATACACACGTACGTACGCCAGGCTAGCCGATTATGTATTAGAAGATGACAGTAAAGTACATATAGAAAGATAATAATTCATTGTTGAAGTGTAACCTATCGTATCTAGATTTCTATGTTGTTGATTTTTTATGTTTTTTCTCTTTAGTATTAAAATACTTATTTAAATCATGATTATTTTTTTTTCCTGGTCAATCTTTGGGATATTTTATATCGCTTGAACTTTAGAGAGGTAAACAAAACTTGTCCCCGTTTTCATCTCGTGTTATTTCAGCTAGTTTGTTCCCCCCCCCCCCCCACCTTTTCGTTTCACAATACACGTATGTGTATCTAGTTATCAGAAACACGAGAGATTTAATTGAAATAACTCTCCTATCTTTTTTTTCTTCCCAACCCAAAAATATGGATTCTTTCCCTTTCCCATCAATCCACACTTACTCACACTTAAGTTGTGTATCTGTTATATAATTTTAAAGTGCAATAGAACTTAAAACACCCGGGGGTGGGAAGGAGGTTTTTTTTTTGTTTCTTCTTTTGTTTTGTTTTTTTAAATTCTTATAAACAGCTAATTGTTTGATGGTGTTTAATGCGATCAAATTGATTTATAGACAATCAAGAAGTTTTGCACTTTACACTGTTTTACACTGTCCAGTAAAAATGTTTCGCATTAGTTTGCAAGTAATAATATTACAGCCCAACTATTACTTTATGTTGTAAGTGTGTGTAAGATCCGTTCTGATGTATTAAAGGGTCCTTAGTCAGAGATTTCCTCAGATGTTTGGTGGCCCGAGGCAGCAATGTGCATAGACGTTTGGGGGCCCAATGCAGCACTGTGCATAGACGTTTGGGGGCCCGAGGCAGCAATGTGCATAGGTGTTTGAGGAGGGAGTTTGGGGTTATGGGGGACCTAGACTTGAAACTTCCATAGATGTAGGGAGGGAGGGGACTAGGCAGGGACTTTTATAGAATTTTGGGGCCCAAGGCAGAGAGTTTAATATATATTTGGAAGACCTAAACAAATATATCTGAGGGGGGCCCCTTTTTCATTAGGGGCACTTGACAGTTGACTGTTTGACCAATTCACACGAACGCCACCCCACCTGTCAACAATGTTTGCCAATGTTGTTTATCGCAGCTTTGTCATGTAATTTGTCTTCACATTTCTTTCTATTTACCATCTCCTGTTGTGTTTCCACTACAGGAGCATTTCAACTACTATGCCTTTGATGAAATGGTCGGACCCATAGTCTTGTCTGTAAAAGCTGAGTCGGCGTCTACAGACTGCATCAACGCTATTGTCAGGTTTGTAAATTCAATATTTTTAAGTCTCTTCTTATTTTTGTTTTAGGAGTATTGTTTATTTAATGTTACCTGACAAGGTATCATCTTTAAATCAGTACCACAGCTAACCGCGGTAGTTTTTAACTTGCAGTCCATATTTTTTTTTTGGAATAGTTACAAATTTGATGAGAAGTAAAAATGTGCAGATTTACTTCTACGAGGGGCGACATAAACAATTGACAGGGGCCCAGAATATTCAGGGCTACATCGCTTTAGCAATATTCACTGCCATGAAGGTGAGCCCTGGTAGGAGAGAAGGGCACAGAGGTGCCCCAGCTGTCAGAGTCCCTAGATTTTTTTTCTGCAGCCTTGTTACAGCACTCTTTTAGGTTTCCACTGCACTTTGTGGCTTACAGCTGCATCATTATGAATCAGTTTAAAACTATGCTACAGAACATTATTAAAGAAATGTGTAACATTAACTTCTTACAAGTGGATGTTAAAAGTCATCCAAAAATAAAAATTAATTAAAAGCAAACATTTTTTTAAAATGCATTTCTATATCTTCCTGCTGCTAACGGTGTTGTTGAGCACTATAAAACACTAAATTTGTTTTTAAGTAACATCTTGTACAGTGCAGCTTTAATTATTTGTTTACAGAACTA
Organism: Bulinus truncatus; assembly: GCA_021962125.1. Classification (NCBI taxonomy): domain Eukaryota; kingdom Metazoa; phylum Mollusca; class Gastropoda; family Planorbidae; genus Bulinus; species Bulinus truncatus. Next base: position 6,533,743 of record JAGDYQ010000024.1, read on the forward strand.
GATACTGTACACGGCAAGAAATTTTACAGTCCATCTCCATTGAAGCACCCAATCCAGCCAAAATCGCTAAGGTAGAGATAACTCTTATCTATCAAATTTATTTTTCAAAAGCTGATCCTGCCTTTTGTGTATGTGTGTGCTTCCAGTACTAGCAAATAGGAATTTTGTCTGTAAAATACTTTTTTTTTTTTAAATCTGCTAAACTGTAAATTGTAGGTACAACTTATTTTAGTTTGAATGTAGGTCATAGAGAGATAGGTAATCCTGAGTAGTACTGATGTGAGATTTCAATTTTATTTGATCCATTTCAAATATGTAGTAGGAATGTTTGTCTCTTTAAACTATTCTTTCAAGATGCGGTCATCAAAGTCCAAAATTTGTTGAATTAACTTTGATTGACTGTTGGAAGTACTTTTACACTAACTGTGTAATAAACATAGCTTGATTTGTTTATATTTGCAGTGCATCTGTGAGGATATTACCACAGAAAGATTTCATCCTGTTCTTTCTTTAAAGGTGAGATTGGCTAAATTAATAACTAAGCAACATGCATTTATTTATGTTTTGTCTGAAACTTTTAATCTGAGTTACTCATGTATACTGTTATCTTTTTTTTTTTTTGTAATCTTATTTAGTAATCAAAAACCTATTCCACAAATAATCTCAGATTTTCATTTTTCGTTCTTGTAGTTTTATAATTCATAAAGTTTGACTTTAATTTTCTCAGAAAATCTACAACTTCTAAAAAATATGAAAATCCATCACCAATGCATTATGCATAAAAATATAATTTTAAAATGTATCGGTAATTAAAGAATCGCCATTTTCACTGACTTCGGTATTTCCATCCACAGGGTTCAGAGTTAGTCATGGGTTATGATGAGCATGTGCTCACCCATAAATTTAAATTCGGAGTTATTTACCAAAGAAAAGGACAGGTATGTGTTGACAATTGACTTATTACCTTGAAAAAAAACTTAATGAAATAGTTATTATTTTTAAAGATGTAATCATTGACCAATAAGTTTATTTTATTTTGTTAGACAAGTGAGGAAGAACTATTTGGCAATAAAACTCACAGTCCAGCAATGGATACATTTCTTGATACCATTGGGGACAGGGTACAGCTAAAAGACTTCAAAGGGTAAGATATTATTTAGAATTGTAAATAAAATACTTGGGCCACTAAATTAAAGAAAACTAACATTTTTTGGCCACTATATTACAGAAAACTAAATACTTTGGCCACTATATATTTTAGAAAACTAAAATACTTTGGCCACTATATTAAAGAAAACTAAAATACTTTGGCCACTATATTACAGAAAATTAAAATACTTTGGCCACTATATTACAGAAAATTAAAATACTTTGGCCACTATATTACAGAAAACTTCATAATACAAATGATGACTTACTATTTTTGCTTTGATTTGAGCTAAATTTTTCCTTTTTGTAAAAGTTATAGAGTCAGGTAATTTTATTTTATTGTCATATTGTTTTAATGCTTGTTAAAATCTATCCATTAGATTCAGAGGGGGATTGGACACAACTCACTGTCAGACAGGAGCTGAATCTGTTTACACTCAATATAATGGGAAAGAAATTATGTTTCATGTTTCAACATTATTGCCATTTACAGAAGGAGATCCTCAGCAGGTAGAATAATCTTTTTTCAAACTATCCGATTTTAATTTAAATGTTAGCAGTCAAGATAATTGTGTTTAAGTATAACAGAAGATTGAAGTCTTCAGTCTAACATTATTTTTTTTTTAAACCTCTTGACAATAGTTACAACGAAAGCGTCACATTGGTAACGATATTGTTGCCATTGTTTTCCAAGAAGAGAACACTCCATTTGTACCAGATATGATTGCCTCCCATTTCCTGCACTGTTTCATTGTTGTTCAGCCAGTAAATTCAGAATCAGAAACACCCAGATACAAGGTATCTCATTGTTTCTGTATCATATTCTCTGATCATTTTTTTTTCCATACTGTTTAAGATTTCTGAACATATATTTCAAATATTTTTGTATATCCTGTCACACCAATAAATTTGTTTGCATTTGCAAGAACAATATTCTTCAGACTATTTTTTCACTTAGAGCTCTAATATATTTTATTCTATTTTACCAGATATCAGTAGCTGCCAGAAAAGATGTTCCAAGATTTTATCCATTGTTGCCACAACCAGCTGAATTTGTTGCTGTGAGTACAAAATAAACTTCTTTATTTAATTTATTGAACAAATTTACTGATATGTTTACGGCCATCTTTATTTATGTTGAGTTGCATATTTTCTTCACATCTTCTCAGGGTGAAGACTTTAGGGATTTCCTTCTAACCAAATTAATCAATGCAGAACTGGCCTGTTATAAAGCTGATCAATTTGCTAAACTTGGGGTAAGTAATGTAAACTGATTCATATTGATATATAAATCATGTTTTATGATTGTGTAGCAATATAGTCATCATGTAGTATATATGTTATTGTATTGAACGCTAAAAAAATATTTATCTTAAAACCAATTCTAAACATATTACATTTTAAGGAAAAGTGAAGCAATGTAATAAAATTAAACTCATAATTTTTTGTTGATACCAATAGAAATTATTTTGCAATTCAGACCCTCAAAATTAGTTCAGTTATTTTAAGAAATATTTTCAAATGATTTACTTTGAAAAAATAGTTCTTCACCAATTTACAATAAAGAAAGATGTATTTCATTTTCTTCGTGTAAAAGCTATGTGATTTTATTCACCCCATTATTTTCACTTTCAAATGGAAAAACAACTTGCTTATTCTAATGAATTATACTTTCTATCTATCTTAGGATCGTACAAGGGTTTCATTGCTGGAGTCTTTGTATCATGACCTTCACAAACGCAATCTAGAACTTTATGGAATCTCAAATGTACAGAATACAAAACAAGAAGGAAGTAGATTGCTAGACTCTGTGAAAAGAGCATTTAGTGGCAAAGGCAGAAGTCCAAGTCTAGAATCTAGTGCTTTAACTGCTCAGAAAAAGCTTAATGGACTTCAGGGTTCTTTAGCAACTGTTGGAGAAGATGAAAAAGGAACCAGTTCACCTGTAAGTCTGCTTACAGAGTTGGTCATAATTTCTGTCTTAAACATTAGAAAAATTATTAAAATTGTTTACACAGCTAAAGTTGTCTGTTTATTTTATAAAAGTTGTTTTTTTTTATTTATATAGGTTCGCAAATCACCTTCAACACCAAGAAATCTAGTCAGACAGTATTCATCCTCCTTTGAAAAGCAGCCTAAATCCAACAGAGATAGCAAGGGGTTAGTAATTATATTAACTAAAAGATAGCTGGAATTTAAAAAAAATTAAGAAAGAACATTGAAAAATGTAATAATATTTTCAAAGTTCTTTTTAATTTAATATTAAAAAAGATTATATATGGGCTAATTATTACATTTAATAAATTTTCTGCCAATAAATGTTTTCTAAATATCAATTTTATTCACCACAGGAATCTCAGAATTGACAACAGTGCACACACAGGGTTAAACTATCAGACCTGCGTCAGTCCACCACCTAGCCCCCAATCCAGTCCAAGCTCAGTGTCTTCAGCAACAAGGTTAGCATGCTTATTCATCAAAATTTCTAGCTGAATTACGACTAAAATCTAAAATGTTATTTATTGAAATCATAGTTTTCAATACTAAAATTCAGGGTAAAATAGAACATTTTTTATGCTATTTTTTGAATAATTGAAAATATAAATTATTTATATTTTGAATACATAAAATAAAAACATACCTGTAACATTCAAACATTAGAGTACTGAAATCAGCACCAGTAAACTTTATATTTTAGAATAGAACATTTTCAAATTATTAAATTGTTAATAAATTTTATACATTTTTTTTTCACAAGTTCAACATCTTTTTTTTATTTTTGTATTTCAGAACAAACCAGTTGATTCTCATATCTCGATCGAATTCTGAGAGCAGTTTCAACAGTATGGAAGAATTTCCTGCAACTAATAACAATAATAATCACAGCAATATCAACAACAATATCGGCAACAATGGGGCTAATAAGAACTGTAACCAGGAGGATTCGGATACAGGCATGGTAATGGTTAGCATTTCACTCCTCACTTATTTGATTGTTTAGTCTTATTTGGTTATTTTTGAGGAAAAAAAAAAACATAATTTCTGTTTATTTAGGAGGAAATCAGTTTTAATTTTTGAATAGGTTAAATTTAAATTAAAATATCCAAATTACCAGTTTTTGTTATAATTATTAAGAAAAATGAATTTTGTATCTGCTTTGTGAATTACCCTTTCAATTGTTATTGATTTGCTTTAAAACATTAATACATCATAACAAAATTTATTTAATATACAGTGAAATTAGAAAATAATTCAACTAAAAGGATTAAAATTTCTAATTAAAAAAAAATTGTTATAATGGAATTGTTTCTTTTTTCATTATTGCTAGCTAGTTTTATGAGTGTTACATGTATTAGTAAGTATCAAAACAAAGAATTTTTTTTTGTTAAATAGGAGAGCATGTCTTCAACTGGAACACCAAATATCATGACACATAACTCTACGCCATACACTGGAGAGTATGTTTTCTCATTAGAAAGCGATGGTAAGCATTTAAGAATCAAAACCTTGTTTTTTCAATATTGATTTACTTTTTACTAGGCATTCATTGATTCAAAAACAAACCAATGTATTTTTTTTCTTTTAGCATATAATTTGAAAATGCCTCTATTAAAAAAAAGTCAACATTATTCTATTACTTGAAAAAAATTCAAGAATTATAAGAACCTTTTGATTGGTTTTTTAATACACTGATGGCAAATGATTTAAAATATCACCAAAAAATGTAAATAGATGCCTTGCTGAATAGTATTTTTTTTTATTTTGACTTTTTATTTACTAACAGTTTTATTTTTTTTTTTAGCTTATTAAATTCAGTTTTCTCAAGCATTATTTCTATCCATCACTTATGCATGAATAATTCTTCAGTCTGTCCCCCCCACTCTTATTCTTTCAGTGCATGACCATTTACAGCGCCAAATAGACCAACTTAGAGGTGAAATCCATAAACTTAAGAGTGAGAAACATGACCTACTTCGTCAGCATGCGGTAAGCCTCCTGCCACCATAATTTTAGCTGTAGCTTTTTCAAACTACCACACATTTGCCTTTCGCTTTTTTTTTTTAATCAACATTTATTTTCTTTTTTCCCCTTTGACAAATTTGGAAAAAATAATGTTCAATATTACGGGTACTTGTCCTTATAATGATTGTACTTCTGGTAATGGTGCAAACATCCCAACATCTCAAATTATCACCATAACACCAGTAAAAAAAACCACATCATACATTAACATCTACTACCATAACTGACATTCCAGGAAGACCATAAGAACAATCAGAAAAAATTCAAAAAACTCAACCATCTCCCTCTACTACACATATTATACACATAGCATGACCAACCATCTGTCTCTATTTATCATATTAACCATTTCAACCTTTTGACCTATACACTAAAACCCAAAATTAAACACAACACTAAAACACAAGATGGAAGAAATAGCCTCTTAGGTAGGCGGGGTGTACGGAACTTACCCAATTAGCTTATCCAGCTTTACTCCACAATAAAGATTAACTCATAAAATAGCTGAAAAATTAAGATTATTTTTTTAAGTATTTGAAACTAGGCTTTTTTATTTTCCTGCCAAAATTATTGTTAATTTGATATATTTAAGAAAAAATTGTACATAAAAATCTTGTTTATAAAGAGTTATGTTTGATAAATAAAAAATTAGTAAATGTAGGCTTACATGTAGACTATATTACAATTGTAGTAATGTATTTAAAATCTAACCTTATAATTTTTACATTTTTTTTGTTAATGCACTTGCTCTATAGCTTATAACAATTTTGAACTGCAAAGTTATATTCATTGCATTTTTTTAAAACTTTGTGTATTTTTAGTGCATTTTAAAACTTGACAGAGTTAATCTTCATCCTAATAACATAATGACAATTACATGTATCATCATGCTAGACTAAGAATGTTTAATTATTTCACATTTATTGGCTATTGTTTTTTAGGCTCAGCAAAAAGAGATAAAGTCACTCAAAGAGCAGGAAATGATTCTTTCTACAGAACTACATAGTGCACTTCAGGAGTTGTCCTCATACAAACAAGGTGTGATACCAACACAGATCATCATGGAAGACTCTTCTTCTGCGTAGCACATAAAAGACAAAGTATTTAACTTGTTCTGTAAATTGAGTTTACTGAGGATTGTATTTGTAAATATTTATACATATTTTTTTTTAGAGTTAAACACATATGTTGACTTTTTAGTGTACATATTGTTACTTTATGTGGTTTTGATGAAAAAATTGTAATGAATTCAATATTCTGTTTCAATGTCACTAACATTTATATATATATAAATATGAATAGATTGTAAAACAGATTATCAAATGACCAAAAGAGATAAATATTTTGTCTTATATATTAACTTCCACTATACATGAATAATGACAATTAATTACAGCTTGTTTACTGAGACAATATTTTATGTATTTGATTTTATGTGAATATAATGAATTGTTTGTTGTATATTAGTATTATTATGTTCAACATAAGTATTGTGACAAATCAGTTTACATCTTAGCCTTATACCTATTGTAAAAAGAAATATAAAACCAGACTAACCGAACTGTTGAGAGATGTCATGGAATAGCTATTATCTTGAAAGAAACTCTATTCCTTGTCACGGTACGAATATATCAATGCCAAAACAGTGTTCAATAAAAAGCGCCTTAGATGATTTGCTCCTCCCATAACCACACCCCTTGTTGTTTGATGTCAATTCTTTTCATATCCTGGTAACAAAAAATTATAATTTTTTCACTGGCCTGGCTATGTTACTTGTTTGTTATTTTTAACTGCAGATAACTATTTCTCATTTACAGGTCTCTCCAAGTTCATCTGACATAATTTTTTTGCAATGTACAATTTCTTTTATTAAACTGTATTCATTTTTTTCTATTTTTCATTGAACGTGCTTCTTCCAGAAAAATTGTTAATCCTTCTTTTATATTGTCTGTAGCAGCCAATGTGCAATACTCAACAGTTGTGTTGCTCATGTTTATTATTCTTACCTTTATTTTTCATGTTAAGAGTTTTGACTAGTCAGTACATTATACCTGTGGTGATTTTTTAATGTAACATTGTTTTTTTAACAAACACTTTTATTTATCTTGTATCAGTTAACTTTTAAAAAGGAAATATGCATCATTTTTTAGTTGATCATATAGGAAAATAATTCTGCTTTAAATAGTAATACAATAAAATCTAAAGTGAAAATTATTCTATTTCGTATCAAATTTTGATTTAACTATTATATTAAAAAAATTATTACAGCATGCCTCTTAAAATATATATAAATACTAGTCTTTGATAAAAAAATTAATATGATTGACTGAAAAATATTTGTAGATGTTGTTTTCAAAAGTTTTTCATGAATATGAACTTTTAGAAAACATTTCAATTTAAGAGCAGTTTAGTTAACAGTCAATACATCTCATAAAAGTTCCTTTTATTTAACAGTGAATGTCATCCATTTTCACACTAGTTATATAAATTTATTTTTTAAAATACTCTTATATATATAATGTTGCTCAAAATACGTGAGTTCAATATCATGTTCTCATATTGGAGTAAAAGATTTAGACTTAACATTCCTATTTTACTGTATCAGCTGTTTGAAAAAATAAAATTTTATTTTCATACTGACAATCCAAGTGTAGGTATTACTAATTTTATAAAACTTTTATAACTTATGGATATATTTATTTTAAAGGAATCAGCTAACTGTTTAAAAATGAAAATTTACTTTTAGGAACTTATAGGAACATCTTTTTTTTTAAAAAAAAGCTGTATAATTTTTGAAATAATAAAATAAAGGAAATATCAACCAAAGGATTAATCTTGGTGCAATGAGTTAAAAATGGAAGATATTAGAAAAAAAGAGAATAATTCTATTAAAGATTTAAATTTCTAAATCTAATTTAAATACAACTAGAAATTACTTTCTTCATATTATTTAATGACCGTTTTATTTTTTTTTTGTTTCAGTGAGACTGTTATAAAAGACATTTTAATTTTTGAAAGAAGTTTTGTTTAAATTCAAATCGTGCAATAGTTGATTTATTTGTTGTTGTTTTTTATGTTGGGGGAAAATAATAATCTGTGTTCACTGCATGTGATATAGTTTGAATGAAGTTTGTATTTACTGGTCAGTGATGAACTTATTGACAGTTGGAGAGATTCTGTGAAGAAAGTATCAGAATGGGAATCCAACTGTTTTGTTTGTTACAAATCTGACAATTTGCTGATTGTTTGAATTAACTTTTTAAATATTTGACCCAGAGAAAATGAAAATAAACATACAATTTATTTGCTTAATATTTTGTTTGATGGTGTGTTTTTTGTTGTTGTTTTTTTTAAACATTGAAGTGTGGTGTTTTTGATAAGTTACAATCAGTGGTTTAAATACATATTTCAAAATGAATAAATAAATGCTGAGTTTAAACAGTCTATTTAGGTACAAAATGACATAGGATCTGCCGACAGGATGTCTTCGTGTACAAATAACCAGGGCTCGATTTACCGCCGGGGATATCCCCGGCACTGAGAACTGTCATCCCCAGCTCTGCTTTAGCTAATATATCCCTGCCGGGGATGAAACCATAGACATTTATCCCCGGCTCTGCAGAAATTTTATTTCATCCCCGGCACTGGTTTTTTCTTAAATCGAGCACTGCAAATAACCACGGTTAATTTATATACATGCTTTTCAGATGCTGCCTTAGGAGCTGGCAAATTGCGCAGTAGCTCATTGGCCTTTCGCCTGAGAGATAATTAAGGCAACTTAATATAATACATGTAGATGTTTTTGCAATGTCAAAGTATGAGAGAAATCCACCTATAATACCATCAAATAGCGAATAGCATTAAATAAAAGTCAGACCCAAGTGCAGGGTTGTTAACAATACTCTAAAATTGTAGTCCATTAGTCCGGCATTCAACAGTCCGGAATGCCCGATAGTCAGGTATCACTCCAGAAAATTGTAAAAATTTTGGTTTTCTCCAAAAGTTTGTCTTTAAAGCAAATAAAAACACTCGAGAGCTATTCGGAAGGTCGTTTATTCAAGGTCTGTTAAATGCCGACTGTGACGTGACTGATTTTCAAAAAAAAGTTTACAGTAAAAGATGATGTCTATGCCCTGTCTTGGAACCAGGTAAAAAATACAACACTCCAAAAATGCTGGAGAAAACTTTGGCCAGCTGCAAACCCTGCATCTGACCTAACTCTACATACTGATGAGGAAGAAAACCATCAAGACGCTCTGACCAAACTTTTGGATGTCGTTAGAAGTGCTGACAATCCCTTGAAAAACCTGCCTGAAGATAGGTAGAGGAGTGGCTTCTAATCGACGAGAATGAGCCTGTTGAACAAGAACTAACCGATGAGGACATTAGCAACATTGTAGTAAACCCTCAAAATCTTGAAGAAAATGACTCAGATGCCCAAACAAAAGAAAAGGAAAAAAATCAGCTGGGCAGAAGCTGCAGAATCACTAAATAAGTTTATCTCTTTTGCCTAGGCTAGTACTAGCTACAGTGCTGAAGAAATTATTGATTTCCATATCATTAGAAATAAATTTTGTACTATACGCCAAAAGTCAAGAAAACAAAAAGACATTCGTGATTTTTTAAAATCTAAGTGAAATAAATTTTACAGTACGTGTATATACATTAAATGAAATGTAAAATAAACTTTGTTGTATGTATTTGTAGTTTAATTATTAACCTAATAAGTATCACCCGATAGACCGGAATTTTCGGACTTCTACTGTACTTCATGAAAATAGTATCGCCAATACCAATACAAATACTCAAGTAAAAATGTATTGCCAAAATCGATACCGATACAATACCAATACTTTTGAGAACAAAAAAATGTTTTTATTTAAAATATAACGAGTTCAAGTTTCTCAAGTTTTTAAAAAATGTAAAAACAAAAGAATACATTGTCAAAGCAAAATTTTAATGCTAATCACTTCACCACTTAGCAGCACGTAATAAGACCATCATTTCAAAATGATCATTGCTTAGCCTAGAACGTAATGGCATAAAAACACGCCCACCCAATAAAACCAGTCGCTCAACTGCAGCACTCGCCTTAAATCCAATGTTCACTTGCAGGTATGGTTTATTAATGCTTGCGTAGACTGCTAATGACAGCATTTTTGATGAATTATTTTCAAGATATCTGTCTACTTCAGCAGAACTGTTACTATTAAGCAATTCGTCCTTGTTAAGTTAGTAGCTATCTGGATCAAACAAAATCGCTCATCTTTGGCTGTGGCAATCCAGTGACACTCGGTGGAACTCCACTTACGATTCTGTTGTTACTTGGTTTAGTTGGTTCAGAGTTCTAGGTCTTAGAATGAACACGTTTGTTTAAATTTTGACTTACGTTTTTGGTTTCTTATTGTTATTACGTTTTTTTTGTACATGCACTGCAAAGTCTGCTAGTCTACAACATAGTCAAAAATTGAGTCATGGTATTGGCATATGACACTGGCACATGACATTGGCACATGACACAATATGATAGTGTGACTTATAATGTGACAATGGAGTGAATGGAAATGAGCTGTCAATTCTCTGTGACAACGATTATTATTCTTCATTCTGTTTCAACAATTGGTCATGAACAATGATGTCATCTGTCATTGGTGTTTACAAGAGTAAAACTAAAAGTGAAACTAAAATGAATAAGACAGAAACTAAAACTCTGGTGTTTTAGTTTTAGTCAACAAAAACTAAAACTAAAATTGGGCCTAAAACTAGACTAAAACTAAAATTATTACAGGAAAAACGAAATAAAACCTGAAACTAAAATAGGACCTGGGACTAAAACAACACTAGTCAAAATAGAACGTAAACTGCGTCAAGTTGGTGTTAGAATAGTCAATATATTGTCTAAATTATGTCAATGCGACAATATGGAAATACTAAATCAAAAAAATTGCCATAATTACAATTATTGTTATCAAATAAACATTTACAAAAATGCTCTTTCTAGTAGATACATTTTCATGACAATGGAAGATATATTTCGGCAATAGTATTTCTTCAAATAAGGGTTTATTTCCCTTGAATTAATAAATACTGTTATAACTTGCTTCACACCCCCGCCCCCCGTTCGCACCCCTGCCAGAGGTGAATGATGCAATCACTTTTGTACGCCTACACATTGTTAATTCGGTCGTTCACCCCCCCCCCCCACCTTAGTACAAGTGATGCAATAGTGTTATTTGCCACCTGCACGCCCACGCAATGACCTTCACCCTCCATTTTGGCGGGAAAACGATGGTTTAGCGTGGGTGAGACTGCCTATAAAAGGAACTGTGATGTGAAAAGAAGGGACGGACGAACAGGTCGAACGTTCAAGTGGAGAACGACGAACGACGCAAGGAAGAAGGGACAACGAGAGACCAGGTCTGTTGATGCCGCGAGTTCGTTCAGCACATCGCCAGCGATAGATAACACGTAGACTCGTTTCAACTGGATTAGTTGTACGCATAATGGACTTTGTTGTTTTGTTTTAGCCTGGACTATTATAACCTACTCTTGTAGACTGTTGAATAAATCTTGTTATTCAACTATTGAACCCACGTGTCCTGTGTGTGTGTCATTCTGTGAAATATCAAGTCGCAACAATACATATGGTTATCTCAATATTTCGTTTAAATCTTTTGGATGCATGTTTACTCATTATTTATTCCTTTTATAGTATCCGTAAGATGCGCTATTTGTTTCCTTTTTGTTACACAATCTGCGAATTTTTAATGTCCCCCAAAAACAATTCAAATAACAATAGCACAAAGGTTTTAAAACTAACCAATTTTCTAAAATAAATAATTTAAAAAAAAATTGTAATAAATTTTAATTTTTTAATGATTTTTTGAAGCAAGGGACACAACTCAGTTATTACAGTCGTCCGCCTTAATAACACACGAGTTATATTTCTTGGGTAGTATAATGAGAATTTTTTTTGTGTACCTTATTGTTTAGATGTAGCGAGCGACACTCACCCCGGCGCTCTGTAGGAACGGGAGACACGTTTCAACGCCGCCAATATAGCTATGAAATAAATAAAATCTCATTGCTAACACTATAACATGTGGAACTTGTCACTTAGACCAAACATTTTTTTAGTAAGTTGTATAAAGAGTCAGCATGCAAATCTGCAGTGTACATTTTGATGCGCATTTTAAAAAACCTACCCCATAAAAAATTTTGTCTTCGTTCGAACCATCTATTCTACGAAATAATGATGACCTAGGACATATCTAAATTCTTTGATGATCGCGCATGCGCATGAACTGGGCGATGGCCAAGTGTGGTATAGCCTTAGACGTTACAGCCCACATTCAAGGCTCTTATTTAGGGAAACTCCCATGTGACACTCCCTCTAGAACCTGACACTAGCCCTAGGTTCAGCGTACAACAAACTGAGCCGCCTATGAGTATTTCGAAAGGAAAAAATGCATAACCATATGTCATACACCCTTCTATAAAATAATTGGTATCAAACTTACGCTTGATACACCATTGGGGGCTGCAGCCCCACCCCTAGCCCCCCCCCTTCCGGGTACGGCCTTGACTGCAATGGTCGTGGTATCGCTGGAACTCGATTCGACTGAAACACAACACATCACTGCAATGGTCGTGGTATCGCTGGAACTCGATACGACTGAAGCACAACACATCACTGCAATGGTCGTGGTATCGCTGGAACTCGATACGACTGAAACAACTATCCGATAATATTCATTACAAAAGAATTTTGTGGAATTTTGAAAAAAAAAATGATTCTAAGCATAGATTCAAAAACTTATTTTAGTTTCTAGAGCTAAAAGTATCAATGTATTTATAGACCCAACATTTATTTTGGTTTCTAGTGCTATATTTATCACACTCTGTGTATGTGCGTGAGTGCGTGAAAGTAGATGGTGTTGATCTCAATAACTTAATGGTTCTAGAAGTGTATAGGTTTATACGGTTTTTTTTTAGCAGTTTGATAAGGATTGCCTGGTTGCTTTTTCAAGAAGTGTGTCCAGGTACTCGCAGACAGTGTCAGCTAAATTTAAACTCCCAAGTTTACATCTAGAGAGAAAAGTGTTGACGTGTGAGGTGGGGGGGGGCAAACTGGAGAGGAAGGGGGAGTGTGTACGGTGGAGAGAGTAAAAGTGAGTTTAGAGTAAGGGCAGCTTGACCCAGTAAGCACCCAACACCTGGTGGGATTAAGGGCCCTTTGTTTACGCCAGTTATTCTGTTGATGTTAAATGAAGTCCGAAATAAAGCCAACAGTTCAGTATTATTGATCTCTATGCCTGCGTGCGTGTGTGTATATATAAAATGATGATTAAAAAGATGTTAGCGTTTTCTCGTTGTTGGTATTCGAAACAGTTCGTTATTGTAAATATACATTGGAAATTTTTGTACTGTATGGGCACATATATACATACATTTACCTTCAGCACTTCATATTTTGTTGCTTCTGTTAAGACAAATATGTTAAACCAAATGCTGAAACGTACATATAAAAGAAATGTATGTTGTGAATAAACGCAAACTTTCACAAAATCAATGACATTGAATCTAAACCCTAAGGCAATACTAATGATTAGGGAGCGACCGATAATCGGATCGGTATCGGACCGATATTGGCACTATGGGTTAACTATCGGACCGGCCGTTTTTTGGCTGCCGATACATTGGTTTTTTTTTTCACAAATCTAGTAACTCTAAACTGGTTTTGGTTTACAGAGTTAAAGTTTACTTACAGACTTCCAGTTAACTGTTCACCTGAGTGAAGTGTTTTACTGATATAATTAAGTGTTTTTTTAATTTTTCAAACTTTTTAAAAAATCTGCTACAAATAAATTCAGTAAAAATTACAAAGATTAACGACGAAAAGTATTTTAATTTCATCACAACTTTCACAAGTTAGTGAAGTTACAATTAAAAATTAATATATTTTTACTTTTTTAGTTTGACATTAATTATTTACAACTTTATCTTATTTTTCTGTTTGTGTACAAGTAAAAAGTAAAAACAACAAATTGTTTGTTATAAGTTTCATTTTAAACAATAAACATGCATTTTTCTGAGATTATGCAGGCATGGTTTGTGTTTCTGACTTCGGTCTTCCGGTCTGTCTTTTCAAATCTTTTGTTCTTCAATCTTCTTCATCTGCAAGACACCCTTTCATTAATAGCAAAATATCGGAATCGGTTTCGGTATCGGCAAAAATGCTGGGGAAAAATATCGGTATCGGACTATCGGTAAAAAGGCATATCGGTCGCTCCCTACTAATGATGTGCCTGCAGCGTATGGTAACACTGGTTCAATCAACAGATAAACGCCTTAAGCTTACCGGAGCAGCATAAGATGTTACTTCCTTGCATGCGTGAAATGCCTTGCAAGTGTTAGCCCGTGCGTAATTCAGGGATATGTCCAATGCTGCATCATCTTTGGCACTCACTTAAAACTGGTCCCAGTGGCGTAACTAGGGGGCGGCGGTAATGGGTGGGGGGGGGGGCATCACTCCCCGAGCACTACTCACAAAGTGGCGCTAAATGATATATTTTACATATAATATTAAATGGTTTTCGAATGGGGGGGAGCTAAAAAGGTAATGTGCCCCGGGCGCGAGTTAAGCTCGCTACGCCACTGTCTGGTCCTGATTTGCAAACCTACGAGAATTTCCGAAATAATGTTTATGAAAAAAAAATATCGATGTAATAATAATGCGGTAAAGTTTGATAGGAAAAAAAAATGTTCCTTGTTTGTGGCTCAAGGTGATAAGAACGACTTCTTCTTAGTTTCTATCTGATAGTCTTACATTTTATTACCGGGAAATACTTCTATCAGAATTTTCAAATGAAATATTTATAGTTGAAGTACAGGTGAAAGATCTTTTTCTTAAATAAAAAAAAACTATGCACAAGTATCACATCCAGACTCACACTCACAAATAAACTCAAATAAACCCAAATATAAAGTGTAGAGATCAGTGAACTGACTAGAGTTTAACTAGTAGGCCTAATGGTTTCATAAATTATATACAAAAAAAAACAACTTTAAGATCATTATAAACACAGATGTAGCTTAATATTCAGTGTATATATGTGTCAGTGTGTGTGTGTCAAAAGATTTTGTTTAAATGTTGCATGGCATGTTATTTTGACAATCTACAAAATGTTTCTGTTTTACAGTTTACTAGACAATTAATGTACTTTTTTTAGCTTTTATGTTTCGTTAGTTATTGAGGAGCCCTGTTAGAGTTTCGACGCCGTTTTACAGGAATTAAAAATGTGAAAACAATGCTATTTCGGCGCCCTCCATTAGTTCAGCGCCCTCCATTAGTTCGGCGCCCTCCATTAGTTCGGCGCCCACCATTAGCTCAGCGCCCTTCATTAGCTCAGCGCCCTCCATTAGTTCGGCGCCCTTTATTAGTTTGGCGCCCTCCATTAGTTTGGCGCCCTTCATTAGTTTGGCGCCCTCCATTAGTTTGGCGCCCTCCATTAGTTCGGCCCCCTCCATTAGCTCGGCGCCCTCCATTAGTTTGGCGCCCTCCATTAGTTCAGGCGCCCTTTATTAGTTCGGTGCCCTGGGCGGCCGTACAACCCGCGCTACGCATCCTACGTTACCTCTTGGTCAACTCAGAAAGCTCTTTGTGAGAAACAGTTTGACCGGGCCTATGGGCTTCTCTTCCCATATTGTTGGTTGAACATTTTGTGAACAAAAATTATGGGTTGGACCTACACAATATACATCACGCAGAAAGCTCATCTCTAATTTAAAAAGTCCTCTCATAATGACTCAAATAAATTACGCCAATTGTGCTTTTTTTTTTTTCAAATATTGTAGCACCTAAATATTGATACATTCCAGCACAAAAACACAAAAATGGCGGCGTTTGGAAATGCCAGTCTGAAGGAGGGATAAACGATACAATCAATATAAGGGACATGAGTTTCTCGAAATATTATATTTGAACCAAGTTATAATAAATCAGTGGTTCTAAAATATGTGGGTTTTTTGAAGTAGTTCGTCAAACATTTAAATTTCCACTTAATCGAAAGTATATCTACAATTAGATTTTCTATTTGGGTAGCTTGGTGGGTCGCGTACTGATCCTCCCTAATAGAGCCGCTTCTGTAGGTCGAGGCTCCTTGGGGGGGGGGACTATGCCCCATCACGCAGGCTTGATGCTGGACCAATACATTCAGTGGTTTATTGGGAGGGGAACGCGGGAGGGGGGAGACCCTTCCTTAAACGAAGCCCATTCCCAAACCCATTTAATATATTTTATGAAGTAACAGAGCCGTAGCTACCATTTGTGGCGCCATGTGCGAGCCGCATTTTTGGCGCCCTTCTCCCAATCAGAAAAGTGCAAAAAAGATTTAATACAGCGCCACATCCTATGTCGGCGCCCCTGTGCGGCCACAACCCACAGAACCCTTCATACCCTACTGTAAATTAAACCTTGAACATGTACCCAAGGATTCAAGACACCACGTCTGGTAAGTTTCTGAAACACACATTTCCACGCAACTCTTTTAATAAAAAAAACAACTAAAAAAGCATGCATGGCCTTGACATTAGCTCCAATTTTATAAGGAGTTCATGTTAAAACAACTGTTGAAAGAGGGGGAAAAAAAAGAAATAAACTAATTACCGGTAGTGTACAAAAATTAACTCATACATTGAACCGGTGATGTTCTAGCTACCGAGATATTATCTCACAGGTTGATTGCTACATCTCACATTGATTTATTGCTGTCTATAGATGAGACATGGCGAATTTCTCCTTTTTTTCCCCCCATTTCTGATAAGATTAAATAAATTTACTTTGATATAACAAAGATATTAGCATCCTTCGCCGAAACATGATAGCTACCCAAAACAAAGGGCGTGCAAATTAATAAATTGAATTTATGTTAATTACGTTGTTGTTGTTTTTTTTAAAAAGAAAAAAAAAGGTATGACTTTATATATAATTTTTCTTTCCGTACCAAATTATTTCGCCATCTTGCTTTTGCCATCATTTCGTCTCCTTGGTGTTTTTTTTTCTATCAGTCTGTAAAAAAAAATCATCTTACATTTCTATCATTTATTTATCAACCTCTGCCAACCAAATACATCCCGCCTCTTCTACCCCCTTCACCACTTCGCTATTTTCCAAGTCTTCCTAGCCTCTCAGTCTTATCGTCTTGGCTGTTCAATTTAGTGCTCTTTTTGCACGCGCATACATACCCTTGCACAGGCGCACACATACTCACTGCATACTTTACACACACTGATATATAGATATATATATATGTATATACAAACACACAAACACACTTCCGAATCACCGGCGTAGAAATGAATGAGCAAGAAATACCTGTGGCATCGCCACAATCTCTCCCCCTCTCTCTCTCTCTCTATCTCTCTCTCTCTCTCTCTCCCTCTCTCTCTTTCTCACTTTAAAAATCTTCACGCTACCTTCCAGCATTGAAAAGAAAAAATTTGATGCCATTTTATTACACCTTTTTTTTTATTCAAATTGTTTACAGTAACTTTCGAATTTATTCTTTGGGGATAAAATGAACTGCATCTGTTCAATGTTGGATATGTTAATATTTCTTTGAATTTGTTAATAACATATTACTGTGTCACAAAACTAATGTGTATAGAGCATTAGTTTGAACCGTATTGTCGTCTTGTTCTTTTTTCATTTAAACAAATGAAATCGACTGAGTAAAACTGGCACATCAACACAGTTTCAGAATTCGTTTCACAAACTTTATCTGGCACTCAGACATTCTATTGGTTATATATTATTCACTTGTAAGTCTGAAAAAAAAACTGCTATATAATTTATTGACCTATTTCTCAAATTAATAATATTGTGTTATTTGATTTCTTAAATAATTGTATGCATGTGTAAATGAGTTGATGTCTTATATATATATATATATATATATATATATATATATATATATATATATATATATATATATAGATATATATACTAGCTGTACCCTGTAAAACATCTGCATATAGTTTTATGCCCTTCGGGTTTGATCAGTAAGCTAGGTTAGTTTTGGCTTCGGACAGATCCGATTTTTTTCATGATTTGTATTACTATTGTTTACGTTTGACGATTTTAAACTAGAATACTGTTGTATTAATTCTTTACTTTCGATTTAACGCAGAACCCACACCGCTATTATTTATATAGATAGATTGTTTCGTTTCAAAGTTGAAGTGCTGCTCGCAATCATTTGAAAGGTCATGGAATTATTAAGTGATGTTTGTTTTTTTAAATTTGACACAGGTTTACACACCCATGAGCACACATATATAACATATGTTCAAACATGTGCTGATAAACGCATTAGATCACTCTCACACACTAAATGCGGTCTATTAGGGTCTAACAGAAATGTATCTATTCAAATTCGTCGGACATTTACTTACATAACGATCACTGCTAATATTTTTCTCTCAAAAAAATGTATTTGATGGATATATATACATTACTTGTTTTTTCTTGCTGTTTTTAACAATAAAAAAGATTCATTGTTCCAGTTGCAGTTAAGCGACTAATATTCTATGTAGGTCTATATGTAGTTTGACATGTATGTGCCTACATTTTGAAATGCTTTAAATACATACAAAACACACATAGCTTAAAAAAAACAAACTTTTACTTAAAGTTCTTCGGTTTCAATCACACTAGCAACATGGACTACATATATATATTTTGATGTCGATAGATATATTATAATAGAATTATCAGCTCTTATTTTCTAATTATTTCTCTCGGAACCATTCTACGTCTGGATGTCGAGCAATTGTTTAGTATGTTTAGTTTGTACTGGATAGTAGCTCAACAGCTCACCAACATATTCTGTATTGTCTCCCTTCTTTTGAATGATGATTTAGTAGTTCAGTGGTTCGCAACCTTATCATCTAGCTACAGTACCCCAAAGGATGCGAAAGTATGTTCTCGGGTATCTTACACACGTAATTTCGCGAATAAATGTACTTATTTTCATAAATGAATATGTTTACCTTTGTCGATCTGATATGTTTGGATCTCCTGTGAGGACCAAGGTAATTTTTTTTCAGGTCTTGCCTTAAGTCCTCGATATATCTCCCGTGGTGCCTCCATGGTCATTGCACTATCGGTTATGGTGGGGATAAAAGAAGGGGCACCATAAAAAACAGTCCCATTAGTGGTTCATAGGATCTAAGAGATTTCATCTCATCCTTATAGGGACTTAACACACCTTTTTCTAATGCGATACTTGGGCACGTGGTTTGGGCATGAGTGGCAGTGGCGTACCTGGGGGGGGGGGTGCGGTCCGCACCGGGCGGCACTTTTTATTACTTTTTAGGGGGGCGGCAAAAATGTATAGATTAAATTGAAATACCTAAATGAGAGGGCGGCAAAATCGTCTTCCGCCCTGGGCGGCCGATACCCACGCTACGCCGCTGATAAGTGGGGCAGCCAATAGGAGACCTTCTTCAAACTCTAGGGTAGGGCAGCCAATAGGCGACCTTCTTCAAAGTCTAGGTTGTTTTAAACGAAAATTATATGTCGCTGCGTACCTTTTCATAACCTTGCCCCCACCCCTTGGTAACCTTTCCCTCACCCCTGGGGTAGGCGTACCACCGGTTGAGAGCCGCGGGTTTAGTTTGTAGCTGTAACTGGAATTATTGTGTAAACCAAAGTGTTTTTTTTTTTTTAATTGTTTCAGCTACACACAAATCAAATGTCTCATCCCACAAAACTTGTGTGTTTCGTTGTCGGTTACTATACTTTACAATTTATAGAGTAGTGCATGCATGTTGACGGAAGCGATGTAATTTTAAGAAAAAAAAAACTTTTTTTTTTAAATTTTATTTCGGCGCATGCGCATTGCAACTTCCTCATAGTCGATTATTTTGTAGATATTTCTCTTAACCAGCTTCTGCAATCATGCGCACTGAGTTATACGCAGATAAGGAACATATAAAAAAGTAAAGTTCAAAACTTAGATATACAGAGCTAAAGAATTTTATAAAATGTGTCTTTGACGATGATAGTTTAGTTATATACGTACTTGGGTGTAGGCTGATTTATTGATTTGCAATTAATCTTTCAACGTGTTTAATAAATTGTTTTGAGGTATAGTAATTCATGTCAATTTACTTCCGTGTTTTGTTTGGTTCTTTTGATTAGATTTAATGTTTGAGACATTTTCATGCTTCATGATGTCACGGGTGGAGGGGGGGGGAGAGAATAGTCTCTGACTTGACACTGACAGTCGGAGGGGGTGTCTTTGTCTTGTCACTGATAGTCGGGGGGTGGGTGTATTTGTCTTGCCACTGACAGTCGGGGGGGTGTCTTTGTATATATATATATAATTTTTTTTTAAAAAGTAACAAATTCAATTGACCAGTGCATGGTATTGTTTGTCACAAAGTCTACCTTGAACTCATAAGTTCCCTAAATGTCAAAAAGTCCAGTCCGAGTCCAATGAGAAAGTTTTAAATGTCCAGCTTACTGTGTACCACGGTGTGTGTGTTCTTTTATCTTGTCTTGTCTATAATTTACAAAATGTGTACATTCATTGTCGGATGAACTCATTTATTTTTTCATCCATGCTTTGTATTTTTACCTATAATTTCTTCGCTAAAACTGGTGTATTGTGCCAGACCTATTGACAACCTGCATATTGTACCAGGTCTACTGACAACCTACGTATTGTGCCAGATCTATTGACAATCTACTTCTTGCGCCAGATCTATTATCAACCAACTTATTGTACCCGATCTATTTATAATCTACTTTTTGTACCCGATCTATTATAAACCTTTTTATTGACAACCCGATTGCTCTATTTGCAATCTGCACTACTCATCCAAGCCAAATTCTTTCAAAAATGCGCACAAGAAAGTTGCCTGAATCCTATGCGACGTGCAGCAACCTCTTCAGAAAATATTTCCAGTGGATGCACTAAGATAAAATGAATACTTTCGCCCAAATGTCGGTCATCCTTGCATTGACCTCTGTGGTCATCATGGTCAACACGAAACACTGCGATAGGAAGGAAAGAGAAAACGGTCAGTGCAGTACGGGGAAAGGAGGCAAAAAATCTAAAAATTCTCAGAAGAATGGTAAGTAGTAAGTTCATACTAATATGAAATTAAATGACCCACTTTGTGAGTTCGTCCAATAAAAAAAAATGTCTAGAAAAGTACTCTCTTATGACCAGTGGCTCTGAACCGATTAAAAATCATGGAACAGTTACTAAACTTCGATGTTTTTTTTCCTGCGCAGAATTAACCATTGATATTTTTAACGCGAATTACTTCCGGTTCATCTAATATAAAGCAGGGGTTACTATACTTTTAAAATCATAGATCCATGAAATCTGTAAAACTATTCCTCGTGGTTGACTAATATGTTCATTTGAAACAATTTTTACTTTTATACATGTGATTTATATCGCTAACAGTATTCCACAAACATGGGTTTAGTAATAGTGTTTAAAACAGGCCAGTTATTTCCTACCTTTTATTACTTTACTAAAGACTGACCTGCTATGAAGCCTCTAAATTTAATCTAGAAATAATAATTTCTACCTTTGACTACTATAAAAACATATTTAACCTTTGTCTACTTTTGGCTAGTCTGAAAAAAACTCATCATTTCTACCATTGACCAAGACTATATAAATAAACACGTAAATGTTCTAGCTGTATTTCCACTGAATGACATTGTATACATTGTGCTTTAATGGATGCCTGCCAGGTCTTGTCCATTAATGAAGACGAATGGACAGAGTACATTATCAATCTGTATTTAATTGTGTCATTAAACTCAGCGCCTCCACAGTGGCAGAGAGAACCACCAGCAGAAAGCCATCTGGACTTCCGAGAAAATGCTCTTGTTGAACTGAATTGTGCTATCAAAGGGACGCCAGAGCCAGAGTTTTATTGGTTGAGCGGTAGGAAACGGATAGACCAGAAAAACACGGGGAAAGTAAGTATATGTGTGCTCAATGTGTTGGTATGTGTACATATGTGTGTTGGTATGTGTACATATGTGTGTTGGTAAGTGTATATATGTGTGTTGGTAAGTGTATATATGTGTGTTGGTAAGTGTAAATATGTGTGTTGGTAAGTGTATATATGTGTGTTGGTATGTGTATATATGTGTGTTGGTAAGTGTATATATGTGTGTTGGTATGTGTACATATGTGTGTTGGTAAGTGTACATATGTGTGTTGGTATGTGTATATATGTGTGTTGGTATGTGTACATATGTGTGTTGGTATGTGTACATATGTGTGTTGGTATGTGTACATATGTGTGTTGGTATGTGTACATATGTGTGTTGGTATGTGTACATATGTGTGTTGGTATGTGTATATATGTGTGTTGGTAAGTGTAAATATGTGTGCTGGTAAGTGTAAATATGTGTGTTGGTATGTGTATATATGTGTGTTGGTATGTGTATATATGTGTGTTGGTATGTGTATATATGTGTGTTGGTAAGTGTATATATGTGTGTTGGTATGTGTAAATGTGTGTGTTGGTAAATGTAAAAGTGTGTTGGTAATTGTGTATGTGTGTAGCTGTTTGTAGCTTTTATGTGTCGGTAAGTGTGTGTATGTGTGTAGCTGTTTATAGTTTATGTGTTTTGGAAAGTGTGTATGTGTGTAGCTGTTTATAGTTTATGTGGTTCGGAAAGTGTATATGTGTAGCTATTTAAAGCTTCTGTGTGTTGGTAAGTGTGTATGTGTGTAGCTGTTTGTAGTTATGTATGTTTATAATTGTGTGTATGTTTGTAGCTGTTTATAGTTTATGTGTGTTGGTAAGTGTGTATGTATGTTGCTGTTTGTAGCTTATGTGCATTGGAAAGTGTGTATGTGAGAGGGTATTTGTCTGTAAGCTCTGTTAATATGTATGCTGGTTTGTGTAAGTTCTTTGCTTATTTGTGTGGATGTGTGTCTGTTAATATGTGAGTCTCTTATTATGTGTGTCTGTTAGTATGCTGGTCTGTATGTGCTTGGATGGGATGGGTATCGTGTGTTTTAATCCATTTTTTAAACAAAGAAACCGGCTTCCTAAGAAATAGAAAGGTGCTTTAAATAAACAGCATCCATTTGTGTTAATTATATTTCATGATAGAGTTTGTTGATTAAATGAACCATTTATATATTGTTCATTGGAACTGGTAGCACGAAGAGTCAAACAAGTGATAAGTGAACATCTCCTGTTCTTAAGATGTTGGCAACATTCGAATGTAGACTAAACCCTTCATATACACCCATTTCTTTGTTTTCGTGCACTCATGAAACTTAAAACATGAACCAGCAAATTAAGAGAAATAAAATTTTGCTGATTTAATAATAACAAAGCAGACTGCAAATTTACGTTTACGTGTCAAATTGGGATGAATAGTGTTTTTAAACAAATGCATCCTTAGCTGTTACTTGATTGTTTGAAAACACTTTTTATTGAGAAAGATAATTAACTCTTTAAACCTATCAAATCTATCATAATGTGTTAACATAGAAAGATAGATGCTTTTTTAAGATAACCATACATTTTTAAAACGAATGTTGACTATCTAAATAACAAAGTAAGTTAGAATTGTTGAAAAAAAAATCCTCATTTTTTCCCGCCATTTTATCGTTTCTAATGCATTCAGAAGAGGATACTGGAAAAATTCTTTTGAATAGTAAATGCCACTCCCACTAGTAAATGCCACTCCCACTAGGAATAACCGCAAGTTGTTGCAGAGAAACTAATGTGATGATGAAAAAATAAAAAAAAAAAAAATTAATGTCTGGGTTCGATCCTCGCTCCGATACGGAAAGTTCCCAAAGTCCATCCAGCTAAAATGGTTAGTTGGGTCATCGCGGCTTTGGGCCTATATCCCAGTGGTACCTCCATTGTTAGTGCACTCTCGGTTAAGGTGGTGGGAAGCAGCCCCGTAGCCGAGGGGGGCGGGGCACTGGGGGGCCGTGCCCCACCGCTAGGTGTGGAGTGCCCCCCCCTGCTGACTTTGACCTGGCTACGGGCCTGGTGGGAAGGGGAAAAAAAGATATCATTATAACCGTCCAATTAGGTGGTTTGTTTCTAAGGGATACAACTCCCATCATTACAGAGCACTTAACAACAAAAAAAAAACAATCAGAGAAACTGAATAGTATTGTAAACATAGTTTACCGCAAACTTTTGAATCTTTTAATTATTTTTGTTTTCTGTTGTCGGTTATTTTTAGTTAAGACCTATATATTATTTTCTTGATACGTTTTTTCACTCTTACGTTCTCGTAGTATGAAATGACAAAAGGAAACCTGACAATCTTTAATGTGAAAATAATTGACTCTGGACCGTATACTTGCATAGCTGAGAATTCATTCGGCCAACTGAACTTTACATATGAAATTAGAGTATTAGGTAAGTTTGTTCATTTTTGATGGAGATGCTGTTGATTTACTTTTATGCATGTGTAAAATATGAATTTACTTAACATGATAGTTAAATATTAGTTCAATGTGAACGTTTGTTTAAATTTTACTTTACTTTTCACATTGTTTTTCAAAGAGACTATAAACAAAGGGATTTGAAAATTAAAGAAAAATCGTAAATAGAATGTGTGAATTTCAGTGAGCATAACTAGGAGGTGGGGTCGTGATCCACTCAATGCGGCATTTTTAGAGTATTTTCGAAAAAAAATGCTCTATTGTCCCCGTTTTGTCTGTCTGTCTGTCTGTCCGTCCGTCATCACCCTAGATCTCAACAACCATAAGTCCTAGACCCATGATGTATATATCATTTTGTAGGTCTTGGCCTGCCAAGAAATGACTTTTTTCCATTTCGCGATCTGACCTCTCAGGGCCGTAAAAGGGGCCTTATAAAGTACCGTTTTTTACTATATAAGCTATATTAATAATGGACCGCCCTATATCTCAGCAACCATAAGTCCTAGACCCATGATGTATATATCATTGTGTGGGTCTTGGCCTGCCAAGTGTACATCAAAAGTCCATTTTGCGATTTGACCTCTCAGGGCCAAGATATAAGAGTTTTTTATGTACCGTTTTGCTTATATTTTAAATATAAATAATAAAAGCTAATCAAAGGGGCGTAATCATTATTTATTTTTGTAACAGTTATTCAACATGACTTACTTCCCGTACTTTATATAAAACAACAATGGACGGAGTTTTCGGACGATTAAATGACTACAATTTAGAATGTTTCAATTATGAGTCCTATTTCAGTGACCACAAACCACTTGTAGTTAGATTTAAGAGACAATAATTTTGTTTTCAAATATAAAGAAACGTCCTTTTAATATCTTTTTTCAGATATATGCATTACACAATTGAATTTATAAACATTTCCAAAATTTACAAATATTTACTGAAAGATAACAAACGTACTGATACATAACATGAAAATGCGCTAACACGTCCTGTGTCCAGAATGGAACAGGCTTAATTGCTTGTTTTTTTTTTGCCACCAACAAAGGTTAGCGTTGTCCTCATCGTAATACATGCACTTTAGACTGAAGTGAATCATTACTTTCAGTGTAGCAGTACTATCAGTGTAGTAGTACTTTCAGTGTAGCAGTACTATCAGTGTAGCAGTACTATCAGTGTAGCAGTACTATCAGTGTAGCAGTACTATCAGTGTAGCAGTACTATCAGTGTAGCAGTACTATCAATGTAGCAGTACTTTCAGTGTCCATCCCACAGAATATAAAATGTACAGAATTCGCATCGTCAATTTAAATTGATTTTCACAAAAGCCGCCATATTTGTTTTGTTATTTCATTTTTTTTTTTTATTTTATTGTGTATCATTATTCAGGGGCGGCATTTTTTTTAAAGTCGTGAGTGAGAACTTTCCGAATAGCCATGGGCTTTCCGTATGATATTATATTCAGTGATCAGTCCCGCTACCGAGGTTGAACTCTATTCGTTGCAGAAATGGGATATGTTAGTTTAACACAGAGATTGTTACCATCTACGTAGTTCTTGCGTATTTTGGGACCATAGACATAAACTTCCAGAGATGTATGGGTGACCCAGGCGAAGGTACCTGTCGGGAGCTCCCCCTTCCTCCACCCCCTTTTTTTGAAATGGGCCCCCCCTTTCTTACTGCGGGGACCTTAGGTAGTCGCCTGGTTTACCTTTCCATAAGACGTTAGAGTTACACTGACATTTTTACAGAGAACATGCCACTGAACGACATAGATGTGGTGGACCGTCCAGTGAATCAAACTGCCCAGGTCGGGGACACGGTCGTATTCCAGTGCACGTCGGACGACTGGCCGAGGCCGAAAATTTTCTGGACGCGACGTCGAGACAGTCAAAATATTTTTGAAGTGCTCAGTGTAAGTAGAGTAAGTCGCTTAATATCTGTAAGCACTTGAGATAACTACAGTAAGTACTCGATGTAACTTTAGTAAGTACTCGATGTAAGTTCAGTAAGTACTCGATGTAAGTTCAGTAAGTACTCGATGTAAGTTTAGTACGTAATCGATGTAAGTTTAGTAAATAATCGATGTAAGTTCATTAAGTACTCGATGTAAGTTCAGTAAGTACTCGATGTAAGTTTAGTACGTAATCGATGTAAGTTTAGTAAATAATCGATGTAAGTTCAGTAAGTACTGGATGTAAGTTCAGTAAGTACTCGATGTAAGCTCAGTAAGTACTCGAAGAACGCTCAGCTATTACTTGAGGTGACCTCATTAAGTACTCTAAGTAAGACCAGCAAGTAATTGAGGTAGGTCTTTTTTTTAAAATTGTCCTCAATAACACACTCACTAAAAGATACAACTATTAATGACATAAATTTTAAATGGCATTTTTCCCAACGGACAAATATATCTACTTACATAATTTCCTAAAGAAACATTTCCCTACTGGCCTAATTCCCTAGTGACCTAATTATCTAATGAAGTCGCTATCTAATTACATGTTTTGCCTTAAAGTAGTATTTTTCGTCTGCCCACAGAGTCCAGACAAAGAAGACACACTGGTAATTCATAATGTCACAAAAAATGACCAGGGACTGTATACCTGCAACATTGAAAACTCCGGAACACGGAAGGAATTTTCCGGTTCACTTAGAGTAATACAGCAAGGTAATAAATACAGCACAGACATCTTCCTATTAGACAACAGCAGGGTAATACATTATAAACGTTGTGTTATAAGAGTAAAATAGCAAGGTAATACACCATAGATATTATCTTGGTTGACTATGGAAGGCTATTGTAGGTTTCTTAAGTGTGAAAATTTACAAAAAAAAAAAACACAAAAAGATTTAATAAGAATAATTATGTTAAGATAAATGTCGCAGTGTATGTCACAAATGTTGAGGGCGTGGACATAAGTGTATTTAAGCAGAAGGGGGCTAAAATGCGCGGAGCCTACGGTGAGCGTCAAATGCGAGGCTTAGGGTGAGTGTCAAATGTGGGGCTTAAGGTGAGCGTCAAATGCGGGGCTTAGGGTGAGCGTCAAATGCGGGGCTTAGAGTGAGCGTCAAATGCGGGGCTTAGAGTGAGCGTCAAATGCGGGGCTTAGGGTGAGCGTCAAATGTGGGGCTTAAGGTGAGCGTCAAATGTGGGGCTTAAGGTGAGCGTCAAATGCGGGGCTTAGGGTGAGCGTCAAATGCGGGGCTTAGAGTGAGCGTCAAATGCGGGGCTTAGGGTGAGCGCCAAATGCGGGGCTTAGGGTGAGCGCCAAATGCGGGGCTTAGGGTGAGCGCCAAATGCGGGGCTTAAAGTGAGCGTCAAATGTAGGGGCTTAAGGTGAGCGTCAAATGCGGGGCTTAGGGTGAGCGTCAAATGCGGGGCTTAAGGTGAGCGTCAAATGTGGTGCTTAGGGTGAGCGTCAAATGCGGGGCTTAGGGTGAGCGTCAAATGCGGGGCTTAAGGTGAGCGTCAAATGTGGGGCGTAGGGTGAGCGTCAAATGTGGGGCGTAGGGTGAGCGTCAAATGTGGGGCTTAGGGTGAACGTCAAATGTGGGGCTTAGGGTGAGTGTCAAATACGGGGCCTAGAGATATAACAGTAGTCTATAAATCGTATCATAACGCTTCTATTGCAGGATATCCCCCACCCGGGGGCCGTAAGGCCGTTGTTGATTTAAGACTAAAGAAAGGAGGGTGGGGGGCATGTATACTTATCTTTTAATGTTGAAGGTAGTGAGCTGCTTTAGAACAACGTGTCTTTAAAGAAACAGTCAGCGTACAAATATATATAAAGGTATAAACAAGTACAATGCAGCCAAAAGAAAAACGTCTGTTAAATGTCGAGCGACAGGCAGGTAAAATGGTTAGGCAGCTGATGGCTATAGAACTTGAAAGAAAATAGAGCTTCAAAGAAAGCAGAACTTAAAAAGAACAATAAACTGTAATAATACAATGTAGACCACTTTATGCCATGGTGTGACAACAAATGGTACAATATAAGCAATAATACAATGTAGACCACTTTATGCCATGGTGTGACAACAAATGTTACAATATAAGTAATAATACAATGTAGACCACTTTATGCCATGGTGTGACAACAAATGTTACAATATAAGTAATAATACAATGTAGACCACTTTATGCCATGGTGTGAAAACAAATGGTACATTATAAGTAATAATACAATGTAGACCACTTTATGCCATTTGTGTGACAACAAATGTTACAATATAAGTAGTGACATGTTTGTACCTTATTGTGACAGGTGAAGTTTTACAGACTGAGCCAAAATGCTCCATGCATTTAATCAGAGAGGTGTACATAGACCACGCCACAGGGTGCAACACCTCCCAGGCCGTTGATTTATATTATTGTATGGGTAGGTCTGATTCAAATGCGTAATTCTCATAATCCTAATTACTCTAGCTGTAAGAGCCTTCTTTTAATCGTACTTGTGCGCACAGTTGATGAGTTGAACGTGATTACATTCTATTTGTTGATCTATTGTTAATTTTTTTTTGTTTGGTTTTGGTTTTCAAAGGTTCGTGTGGGAGGAGCTACTACATGCCTAAAATTGTAGTGACTGACCAGCTCAGCAAGATCGAAAAAGCCGACAACGTGATTGCTCAGACATGCAAGTAAGTCTGGTGGTGTCAGTTGAAACGCAGAGTCGTTATATCGGCTTATTAGGCGACAGCCTAGCATAGCCTTCTCTCCCCCCCCCCCACACACACAGACACTGCTAAGTGTAGTCTTTTAATTTTCCCATCACAAAGAGTGGCAATCAGAGCATTTTGTCGGGGGGGGGGGGGCTAAAATTATTTCACTGTTGGGGTTGTCTGAGAGGGTCCAGTTATTTTTTAAGAACATTAGGAGGCCCAGTATTTGCATGGAGGGGGGAGTCTGTTAGGCTTGTTGGACACCTGAGGATTGGGAGACTTTGATTGTATGTGGTCATTATATGTCATCGTGACATGGAACAAAAGTTTTGACCCATGGACGTTGATGATATTAGAAGTTAGTAGCTAAAAATAAAATATAGCAGTCACAGAAACTTTTCAAGCATATTTTTTTTAATCTTTCATTCAATATTGGACAATATAATCTTTCATAAATTTAATAGGTTCTTATGTTTTCTCCCATTTGGCCTACTTTGAGACTACTTTCTTGCAATACTTTTGTCTGCCTTAAAATACTTTTCGACTAGTAACCTATATTGTTTACATCTAATTTTTTTTTCAGGTTTTAAATTAAGTTTATTTTAAAATGTGTTTATTTATTTATTTATTTGTGTTATTATTAAATTGTTAGTACATGTATTGTTAGTACGTGTGTTACATTGCATGTCTCTGATGTTCAAGAAGTCTTATATCAAAAAGGGAAATCAGTCTGTTTTAAATAAAGGATGTGAAGAAATTTAAAAAAAAAAGAACAGATTATCTTTCTTAGCTGTGTTTTGTCTTACACAAAAATATGACCTCAATGTACCCTCTTTTTCTATTTTTATTGCATTTTTTTTAGCTAGAAAAAAAAGTCACTATTTCTCAAAATTGTTTAGATTTTTAAATAAAACGTTGGACAGAAATTTATTAATCTCTAAAATTATTTTAAACTTTACATGAAAATAATATAATCTTTGCTCATGATATTTTTAAATAAATACAATGGATTGAATGTAACATAATTCACCCACTAATGCACTATGTATATTAAAATATCTTTTGTTTATTTTAGTCTAAATAAGATTGTCTTGTAATGGGCCTATTTTAATAATTTATTTAATCTTTGAAATGTATTTTTTTTTAAAAAAAGGGAAAATAGTTTCGCTGATAAAGATAAAATTTATTTTAAATTGATTAAAGATAAAAAAAAAACATTATTTTCGCAAAGTACTAAAAATTAATGACCTATTTATATATTTTTATTTTAATAATTGGCTTAGTATCACTATTATGTACATCAAAAATAAAACTGTTCCAATGTGAACAATTTTCAATGGTGGGGAGTTAATCCTGCCCTTGGTGTCTAAACTGGTGTCACTAAACGTCCACAGTTGTTGTGTCGGTAAGCTTGAGACGGTGAAGATTGTGGAGATGGAGTGTCCACTGCGACAGAAGAGCCTGGCCTATATACCAGTGCTGCACCGTTGTGAGTGTCGACCTTGTGGTGGTGGTGGTGGTGCTGGTGGTGAGTATTGACTGGTGCTCTTGTGGTTGTCAAAAGTGTTAGGTTTGCATCTTTTGATGCTACGCCAGACATGGGCCAAAGTATGACCCGCCAGGCTCTTAGATCCGACCAGTGCTCCGTTCTTCTCTGCATGTTCTCATTAATGACGTTTATATTTAATGTAAAAAGTTCATTTAAGTGCAACACCCATCTTCCCTAGGTCCGCCCCTTTGGTCAAATATATGATCCTATTTTGGCCCGTGGGTCAAAAAATAAACCCACCCCGGGCTAAGCATTTGGAGATCCCATTCCAATATTCCACACTTCCTGACATTATAAAGTGTGAAGTAAGATTTCCAATGAAACTGTTTTTAAGTCTATAATGTCTCACCAAACAGTCTGCCTTCTGCACATCGTTCACACTTACGCTCCATTATCTTAAGTCCAACTTATTTACTTTAATTTAGTTAATATATCATCACTATTTGCCCCTTGACCTGTGTGATCGTTAAAGGGGAAGGAGGGGGGGAAGCTAATGGTGACCGCAGTGGATCAGTGAAGTCCGTGTTACGGTGAGATGTTCTTGTCATAAATCACATAAACCAACGGTTCTCGTTACTTTTTCGCGACTGTACCCTAAAGGTTGCGAAAGTGTGTGTGCATATATTTTCTGTACGTAATGTGCTTACCTTTCTAATGACATACTTGGGTGTGTGGTTTGGTGATGTGTAACTTGTTGTTTATTATTTTGGTTTGCATCTAAGTAAAAAAAAAAAGCTACACCCATCTATTATTATTTATTTTGCATATCTTGCAAAGCCAAAATTATTGTGTTATGTTCTTTGCCTAACCAGTATTTTTGACTATTTATTTTCAATTTTTATGATTACAAAAGACTGTTGAGTTTCCATTACTCTTGAGACCAGTGTTTCCAAAACCTTCGACATGTGTGTATCTTCTTTTTATTTTTGTATGACTGAGTAGGCCCTATCCCTAATTTAAAAAAAAAACAAAACTTCTATTTATTGCTTTCACGGTCCCGGTTTCCCCCTCATTTCTTTGTTTCATGTTTACCCGATGTTTTCAGCCCGATGAAGCGTGTGTGTGTCTCTCCCCCCCCCCCCCCCGCCAAACTATTCGCATTCGTTTACCACACTTTGGGAAAACACTGCACTAAACAAAATAGTCTGCGACAGAATATAAACGATGATATATATTCTGTGTAAATTATAGGTTGTTGTTATTTTTATATTTATATCACGCTTATATTTAAATTTGCAATTAAAAAAAAAAAATCATGCCAAACAGCATTGAGATAATGTGTTCTATTTACTTCCCCTATATTTCGTTCCAACGTATCTCCAGTTGAACGTAAACAGATGAGAAAAAACGATCGCAGATCTCAACTACTTCGAGATGGTAAACCAAGGCCCAAAAAGAAAAGTTAGTTCATTTAACATAATATTTTATTACATGTTGTGTGCTATTTAGTTAAACATCAGGTGTATTAGTTTAAATGTATTTTTGGACACATAAGAAGGTTGGTAAATAGCTTTTGTGCCGCCCGGGGCTATTTCTAAAAATTGCGCCCCCCCCCCTTTTCAAAGTCCGAAAGTTTTAAATATCGAATAAATTTTAAACTGAACTAAATGTATTCAAATACTTTAGAACACGAACATGCTCATTACAACGTGCGGCGTGTTATATCTTGGGGGTTTTATGTGTTGTTTTTATATTTAGTCCTTTCTCTTTGCGATTGTGTCATTTACATTTCTCTGTGTTGTGAAACTATCCGATATTATTTTTGAAACATCTTTTCGATGCTAAGTTTCAACATTTATATATATATACAAACAACTTAGTGCATTAGCCATTTAAATACAGAGTACCCCAGTGGCGTATTTAGCCCTTAGTGGGTGTCAACTGTAGCGGGCCTCCCCGTGCCTGAAGGAGGGCCCGTGCCCGAGGTGGAGGATGGGGGGGGGGTGCCGTGCTTGTAGAATTTTTTTTATTGTTTTCTAACGGTAGAAAAAAAATAAACTTTAGCTTCAGACCCCGCATTTGACACTCAACAAAGACCAGCAAATGATCTCGCACTAGGCCTCGCGTACTGCAAAGGCCGTCTCTGTTTACATATTTACTTTTTAAAACATGCTATTGATGTCAATGTTAGCTTCTTAAATGTCCCTTTTCCTGTGAAGGTGTGCCTATTCCCACGAAATTAAAAAAAAAAAAAGAATTGGATATTCCAAAGATGAATTTTCTGTAAATTGTTCAGTTCGGATTGAATAGTTTCCCTTGAGGACATGTGTCGGTCTTCGCCGGTGGCGACTAAAAAAAAATTAGCAAATCTTAGTTTGTTGAGGTCTCTTAATTAAAGTGAACCAGTTGGTTCAGAAGATTAACGATTTATGATAAGAACTATTAATAGAACTGATTTTCGGATGCCCCCCTCCCCCCTCCGGCTGGTGAAAATCTAGTTTGTAAGGATCAATCCACATTAGATGGATTTCAAACAGGTGGCTCAAAACAAGAACGATTTATAATTTGATCGATTGTCTGCAACAGAATACGTTGGGATCCTGGTGAAATGTTGTACCCTTTAAGATGCAGTCCACGGATCTAGTTTGTGGATATATATCCTGCAAAAGATCCATCGTGTGTGGTGATCCGGAAATGATTTTAACCACTTTATAATGTGGAAAAATGGATTCTTCCATTGTTTGTGGTAGTGGGGAAGTCTGCCTCTGTTTGTGGTAGTGGGGAAGTCAGCCTCTGTTTGTGGTAGTGGGGAAGTCAGCCTCTGTTTGTGGTGGGAAGTCAGCCTCTGTATGTGGTAGTGGGGAAGTCAGCCTCTGTATGTGGTAGTGGGGAAGTCAGCCTCTGTTTGTGGTAGTGGGGAAGTCAGCCTCTGTTTGTGGTAGTGGGGACGTCAGCCTCTGTATGTGGTAGTGGGGAAGTCAGCCTCTGTTTGTGGTAGTGGGGAAGTCAGCCTATGTATGTGGTAGTGGGGATGTTGTGTGGTTTGATCGTTTTTCTATTATTCATTTTCAACAATTAAAAAAAAAAACATAAACCAGTGTTTGTTTGTCCTGTTATGTTTTTTTTTTCTATTTTTTTTTTAGAAAAATCCACGAAGAAGCCGCCACAGAATCGTCAAAGAATTTTATAATTTTTTTTTTTTACCTTTTTTTCTTAATTTTGTCATTTTTTAAGATTAGTTGGAAATATGTAGACAATAATTAACATATCATTGTTCGTAATGAAAAAAAATCATTTTTTTTTCCATTAACAATTTTTGAGGGTAGTTTTTTATCATGTGTACAAATTCTAATTAAAGTGTTTATAAAAAAAATGTATTTCCCCCGTCTTTCTCTCAATGTCTCTCTCCAAATTAATTTGAAATGTTAATGTGTTTGTCTAATATATTCTGGAATGCAATGGGCAACACTCAACATTGTATATACAAGTATTCATAGCAATGGGCAACATTCAACATTGTACATAAGTGTATTTATAGCAATGGGCAACACTCAACATTGTACATACGTGTATTTATAGCAATGGGCAACACTCAACATTGTACATACGTGTATTTATAGCAATGGGCAACACTCAACATTGTACATACGTGTATTCATAGCAATGGGCAACACTCAACATTGTACATACGTGTATTTATAGCAATGTGCAACACTCAACATTGTACATGCGTGTATTCATAGCAGTGGGCAACACTCAACATTGTACATACGTGTATTTATAGCAATGTGCAACACTCAACATTGTACATGCGTGTATTCATAGCAGTGGGCAACACTCAACATTGTACATACGTGTATTAATAGCAATGGGCAACACTCAACATTGTACATGCATATATTTTATTATTGCAAAGAGCAACACTTTACATGGCACATTACTGTTGTACTTGTTGTTGTTAGTACGTTTTGTCTTTTAATATTCAATTATCATTTTTTTAAATGTATTGCTGAAAAAAAATTGTATGGGTGAAAATGTGAAGATGAAACTCCAGTGTCAAAGATGGTGATCAATGAGATAAGACATATTACAGCTCCACAGGGCCACTCATTTGGATAGGAAACTAACTTGGGCCCTCATTGCTAGGTGCCCCCGTCAAGAACTAATTCCTATATCAAATCTGATACTGTCAGTGTAGAGACAGGTATCTTTCTCCCAAGGGCCTTCATATCTGATACTGTCAGTGTACAGACAGGTATCTTTCTCCCAAGGGCCTTCAAATCTGATACTGCCAGTGTACAGACAGGTATCTTTCTCCCAAGGGCCTTCAAATCTGATACTGTCAGGGTACAGACAGGTATCTTTCTCCCAAGGGCCTTCACATCTGATACTGTCAGTGTAGAGACAGGTACCTTTCTCCCAAG
This sequence comes from Bulinus truncatus, assembly GCA_021962125.1. Lineage (NCBI taxonomy): Eukaryota > Metazoa > Mollusca > Gastropoda > Planorbidae > Bulinus > Bulinus truncatus. The sequence continues at coordinate 6,568,956 of JAGDYQ010000024.1, forward strand.
GGCCTTCACATCTGATACTGTCAGTGTACAGACAGGTATCTTTCTCCCAAGGGCCTTCAAATCTGATACTGTCAGGGTACAGACAGGTATTTTTCTCCCAAGGGCATTCAAATCTGATACTGTCAGGGTACAGAAAGGTACTATCGCAAAGAGCCTACAATAAAATATAAATTTTCCCTAATGCCTTAGAACAGCAGTGAATGGATGTAATAATAACTTCCAAGAAAATTCTATAAAAAAAAAATCAACAACTTTAAAAAAAAAAATTTTTGTTTGTTTAATTCCATAAAACAATATATCTTAACAGACTTAAATGTAAGGTACAACAAATAAATAAAAATCACTGAATTAAAATAAAATAAATGTAAACAAAATTTAAATTTTTAATTACTGAGATATCTACCACTTATAAAAAAAACTAAACTGTAAGTTGAAAGACAAAAGATAAGAAACAATACCAAAAAATAATGTTGACAAACAAATATAACATGCAAGAGAAATAAAAATGTCAGTTTAAGTTGACCAGAAATGCCATCATATGGAACAATATTGTCAAGTGAACCTTCGAATTACCATTATTCATATTCCAAAGATCGGTATACATTGAATAAAAACAAAGTTTTAAATTTTTCTTGAAATAATCACTTTTATTCTAACCTTGAAAATTAAAAATCATTTTATAAATACAGGTAACGCTTTTTTTCCTCTTGAATTACTTCAAAATGTAAAAAAAGAATAAAAATATTATTTTTATGTGTAAACAGAAGTTAAACGTTATCTTAAAAACTAACAATTATCACTTACAACACAGTTAAGTCTGTATGAAACAAATAATGAGACATCTTTACAAGGCCATGGCTGGCCGGTCGCCTCTGCCTGAAGTCTGGTGGTAAAAACTTAGGCTTAGGTAAAAGTCTAGGAATGTAACTATGGCATTACAAATTAGAACCAGCAAGGGGGTGGCACAAGCTGCAGGATCACAACCCTTTCTAAATGAAGATTTTTCATAAGAATGCAACTGAAAGCTCAAATACAAATGATCCCATGGAGTGCGTTGTTATTTACTGTCACAGCCACCACAGCACTTTATATGTTGCTCACCACTGACTCAATGTTAACAAATACAGAATAAATCTATCTTTCTCTTACTGCCAGAGCTTTAAAAACTCAATTAAATGACATCAAATCATACTTTACAAATTATTATCAGATAAATAATGAATATTATTTCGTGTAAATCACATGTCTTCAATATAAACTTTTGGTTAAGCTCAAAATGATTGATGAAATACAATTGTAAAATATAATACAATTTAGACAGCAAAAAAAAAAAAAAATCTAAATAAAAAATATGTTTTTTCAGATACAAGTTCAAAACAATTCAGGAGAGATATTTCTAATACAGGTCTCAATGCTCTGGTAATGTGTGTGAAGTCCTTGAAAGGATGAGATGAACTCTCTTAGATCCTATAACCCACTAATGGGACACATCCTGTCTTGTATTAATGAAATGACAAAATTTTACATTAAATATTACAGACTTTGTATGTGGAATATCAGCTGATAAATACATTTACAATGATAACAGAAAGAACAACAAAGTTTATGCAGAGTTTTCAATTTTGAAACAGATTATTATCTCAAAAATATTAATTTTAGATGTAAAAGTAAATTATTTCAGTAGAAAAAAAAGGTAATTATACAGTTTAAGGTGGGACGGATGGCCGAGTGGTGTAGACACTCGACTGTCAACCTGAGAGTCCTGGGTTCGATCCTCGGTGAGGCCCTTGGAATTTTTCCAGGTGAAATTTGGTGCAAAGTCATCCCACAAGTCCACCCAGCTTTAAATGTGTACCTGACTTAAGTTGGGGAAGTAAAGGCGGCTGGGCGTTGTGCTAACCACACAATCCCTTCATATGCCGAGGTTATAGAAACAGTTGAATTCTACACTTCATCTGCCCCGATGGCCCGTTAGGGCTAAGAAGGGAACTTTTACTTTTTTTATACAGTGTAAATTTTCATTTTTTTTGTTATTGGTACGATTCAAATAAATACATTTTTTAAAATGTCAAACTATCCTCCAATGAAAAGTTTTTTTTTTTGATTATCACATTCCCACACATAATACCTTGACTCTTTAAAACTTATCACTTTTATCAGTCTGTAGAGTTCAAAAGCCATCTTAACATAGATTGTTCCTATGTAACAAAGCTAAAAGCCACAAAAGCGGATTCCAAAATATCTTACTATGAACAATATACACACAAAAAGAATAGCCTCTTTGAACATTAAAACCTCTTTATTTTTTTTTCATATTGTTTACGGCACAGCTAAAGAGATGCAATTTATTCATTAGGTGATAGAATTAAACAACACAACTATTAACACATATGTCATCTGAACCTATTTCATTGTTCGTAACTGGAATTTATTCATTCTATAAGAAAAATATTACTTATTATATCAACTATTACAGAAATATTCACTAAGTCTAGGATTCGAAGTTTTGGGCCATTAGATTTATGCACTTCTTTTAAAGATGCCCTATTATGATAAAATTTTAAAATAATATCCAAGCTTTAGACAGCAAGCTGATTCGCTCAGTCTCAAATGCAACAATAATTTACAACCTCATCTACTAAAAAAAAAATATCCTCATTGTAATTTAATCTTACCCCCACATTGATAAAAAAAAAATCACATATAACAGCTAAAAAAATGTATCACCAACAATAACAAATATTGCCTCATAATGAGTATTTCTGAAAATGTTCAAATACCCTCTCAATATAAATAAGTATAAATATTTTTTTTTTATTTGAAACAATGTATGTACAAATGAATGAAGAAAAAAGAAATTTTTTTAATAATTTTTTCTGAACAGTTAAAACTGTAATGTGGGAATGGTTTATACATGTGTATATCATTTACTCTGGTCGAGAGAAAAATTTTTGACATAAAAAAAAATCCATTACTAAATATTATAAAGTAGCTAAATTATATCAAATTAAGTACAATTTAATCAACTTACAAAAAACAGCAGCGGAAAAAAAAAACATTCAGGATAATGACTAGTGAGATGTTTAGGCTTAGCATTTCATATAAAAATATATTTCAATTATTAAATTTATAAACTCTAAATAATATATAAATATAAAAATATAATTTTGTTAGAAATATTTGATACATTCTTTATAAATGCACTTTTCTTATACGTTATAAATTTAAAAAACAATTATCAAATTTCAAAGGTCTACAGTAAACTTTACCGCGAAATAATTTCTTTAAAAATTTGCGTTGCACAACAAATGCCCAGAAGTTTACTTGCAACAAAAATATTTGTTCAAACCATCAAAACTTATATCTTACTTAAGCAAAATACAACAATAAAATATAAGCAAAAATTTATTTAGTTTTTAACAGTTAGTACAGCACAAAGTATAATCGCTATAGTACAAACATCTTAACATGGCTTAATTAAATATAGCTATTGGTTGGTCTGTTATGATCAAATTGTTATGTGACAAAAAATATGACAATATATAAAATAGTATGCATGAAATAAAATACAGCAGACACCTTCAAAAAAGATAAGCTTATTCATTGACAATAAAAATATTTGACATGGGCCGAGTTTCAGTATTCGTCGTAGATACTGTGTCAATGGGCACAAACACTTTACTCATAATGATGTCCTCTATCTTCTGACCAGAAATATTGTTCGATTCCAGATCCTGAAATCTTTCCTGAAGATGTGACTCCACTCTGGATGAATTTGTGTTGCTCGAACTGGTGCTCACCATTGTCAATGACCCTGTGGGATGACCAGCACATAAGGAAACAGCTCTCGGTTCATCAGCCATTGGGTCTGTGTTGGAATCTGATGAGTTGTGTTGACGCAACATCTGACCCCTGTGTTGGTATTTCTCATTTTTATCCCCTCTACTGCCAGCCAAAATTAAGCTGGAAGTGGCAGAACTTGCCATAGTCAAATGGGATGTCTCCTCACAAAGGGATGCTCTTGAGTCACTTTTGGGGGTGATTGCCTTACAACCTTCAGCTACTGTATCCTGGCTCAAACGGCTAGTCCTGGATGACAATAGAGCTCTTTCTTCTTGGATTATCTCTTTCAGAGACTTTTCATCAGAAGTGGTGGACAAGTCTTCTTCCGTGATTGTACCCACAGCAGAGTCAGAATGCGATAATGGCTGAGCTATAGCAGCTCTGATAGAGGGCTGGATATAAAACGATGATGTGTTGGGTTTGACAGCTAACGCGGTGGTAGAAGTCGCTCCAGATTTTCCATCCACTTCACTCAAAAGCTGCAACAGCTGCTGCTTTACTGTTGAAGACTGGACCAGGTCAGTCATTTTTCTCTTGTCCTCACGGAGTACCTCCTCAAGATTACGGGTAGGGATCTTGTAGGTCAGGGCAACCTGCTGGCTGTAGTGGGCTTCCACTATCCAATACGGATAGCTAAAAGTCTCGAGCTTCTTACTAACTCTCACTTTGAGAGGTACAAAAAGCTTCTTGATGAGATCTTCAGCGTCTTTAGCAAAGACTGCACTAGAGCCTTCTTCCTGGCTAGTATGATCATTGGAGGAATTGGACGAGGCAACAGAAGACACACCTTTCATTTTCTTAGTCGAGGCGTCAGATTCTTTCATAGAGCTACCAGCTTCCTCATTGCTGCGGTCATCGCTAGGCGTCAGGTCACTGGATCCTTTGGAACAGCTCGACTGAGCATCCTCCATCTCCGCTTTCTGGCCTCCGTCACTCCCGCTGCACTCATCACCACTGAGGGACCCATCTTTAGGACTGCCACCTCTTTTTATCAAAGGGATGTTATCTGAGGCTTGGCCACTGTTGATGTAGAGGGTTTCCATAGCAACGTCTCTACGTCCTTCATTAGCCTTGAACAGACAAAAAATATTTTATTGAGAAAAAAAAAAGCCACAGAAAAAGACAAAAATATACATAATATTAAAATAATAAAAATTTTCTTAATAATCAAGTAAACACATAAACAGTTTCCACATAAACATTGTAATTTATTTATATATTTCTCTTATCCTAAAAAAACTGCGTAGTTTTAAAAGTAGCGAAGTAATGGTTTTGGGACAGCTGTTTGGTAGCACAAAGATCGTCAATCAGGTGGTGGTCAAATCTCAAAGTTAAAATGGGTGCATAGCATTTGTTGAGGAAAACAAAAGACATGGATGTGTCAGGAGCACAATTTCCCTAATTCATAGTATGCCACAGAGACTAAAAACAGGTGAACTAAAAACTTCATCAGCCCAAGGGTCATCAAGTGCCCAGTGATTAAAACTTAAAACATATCAATAGTATGTGAAAACACCAATCTTACCTTAGAGACCTCATTGTTAGAACTGGCAGCATTTTCTTTTGTGGGCTTGACCTCTTCTTTAACCTCTGGGTTTGTGGGGGTGGACGGGGCCTTCTCATCTTCAGAATGGCTGTTGACCGGGGTGCTATAGCTTTCATCATCATTCTCGCAGGTCCAGAATGCCTCCTCCACATCACAGGCCACTCCGTCCTGGGACAAGATTTTATCCCCAGCCATGTACACCTCCTCGGCAGTCTCGCTGTCAAGGTCAAGGTTGTCCAGGATCTCATCCCCTGGGAATATCATGTAGTCCGCCTCCTCATCCTGTCAAAACAAGGTGAGGGGGGGGGGGGAATCAATGAGTAAATACATGCAGTGACCTCATTTAAATTTCATTCACTTAAAAATATTTTACTATACTACAGCAGTTTAGCTCTGTCTTAGCACAGATTATTTAATAGTTCTAATATCACCTTCTGGTATGTCCCCACCATAAATGATGCTTCAGAGATGTTAATTAAACATACCATTTAAAGTGACTTTATTTACATCATTACATTAATTACCAGACTGAGAAGAAGAGTGCTAGAAAACACTTACAATTGGATATTCATGGTCTGGTAATGAGATGTCTTCTAACAGCTGTTCCAAACATTGTATTGTTGTCTCATTCTGCTGATTTTTCTTCAGAAATTTGTCATCCATTTTCAAAACTGAAAAAAGTTTCTTAGGTGGCATCTGATATCTGTAGATCAAGTCACAAGTTAAATAAAACTCACAACTTTTTTTTTTTAAATGTATAATTTTACAGATCACAAGTCTGAATCAAGGTTAAAACAAAAACCAAACAAAAACTATTTTTAGATGTATTAAGCACTTGCGCTCATTTGTGATAATTTTATCAAAAGAATTTGTTTAACCAAGAATGAATGTGGGAAAAAACAATTGAAGGAAATACATTGTACCAAGTCAGGAATATTCTGTGAATAACCGCTTGTCTTAGTTCACCAACAATGATTTACTTATTAGTTAACATCAATGTATAACCAAAAAAATAAATGAGAGCTAAAAAGAGGAATACTGTAAGGAAAAAAAAGTAGAACCAACTACCTCATCCTGACGTCTGGATTCCACTTGATCCCTCTCAACCAGGGTGGTTCAATAGAACGTTTATTCTGGGTCCTAGCCGAGGCCATCACTGGACTGGCTTTGTTATCAGAGTCCTATCAAATACATAGGAAGATGCTAAAATATATAGGTTAGTGTTTCTTTTTTTTATAGTTTATCAGCAAAACATTTCAAGCAAAATAAGAAAAAACTGCAGGTTAATTAGAAGAATTAGGGAATGTAAAAATAAACCATAACAATGAAAATAGAACAAAAATTAAATATTAGACTCTAGCAAACTATCTACCGCTTCATTATATAATCATTTATCTCTGGGCATACAATTGTTATGTGGACAAATAGACAAACAATTAAATATATTAACAAGTACATAAAAAAAAAAACAGAACATTTTGGAGTGGCTTGTATCTAAATAAGGAGGTAACAAACCTCAAATGTAGAGCTGTCGGCCTCAAGTAAGTACAAGATGGATGAAGTGGTGTCCTCCACTGATGACGGAGGGTGGTCTGAATCTCTGTTCTTACTGAAAGAGTTAGTCTTCAATTTCTTTTGCGGCTGACACTAAATGAATTTATAATAATCATTTGATTTAAATATTCATTTATAGAAATAAAGAGATGACTCTCAAATAACCCACTGGCAGAAATTCACACTATGGATTAGTCAGCATAACACACTGGCAATAATCCACACTATGGATTAGCCAGCATAAAACACTGGCAATAATCCACACTATGGATTAGCCAGCATAACACACTGGCAATAATTCACACTATGGATTAGCCAGCCTAAGTAAATACTAATTTTTAAATAAAATAAGGTTTTGGGAAAAAAGGCATTGTAAAAGGTAATTTTTAAGCAGTGAGATCTGGCCCAGATGAAGCCTCATTTATTCCACCAGGTTAGGCCAAATAACATTACACAAGAAGTATTTTTAAACAGAGAAAATGGAACGATACTTTAAAAGAGAAAAAAACTTTTCTTTTTTAAAGTTTTTGAAAAAATTCTATGCAAACAGAAAAATACATTTGCAGATATTTATGTAATCCAGAGATCCCTCTGAACAATATTGGTGTAAAATGTAAATCAAAATGAAATCAAATGAACAGATATGTACCTGAAGGTGGAGACCATCGACTCTCACTTCTCTATCTTGTGAACCGATCATCTGGGGTACTTTACCAAAGGTGGCTTGCTGAGCATGTCCAGATTGACCCTGGACTTGATGAAGGTGAGGCTGATAGAACCCTGACATTACTTGAGGCATCAGAGTATAACCTGAGATGGAATGATGGCCATAATAATAAAAATAAGATAAAGTGAAGAGGTCACATGACCCACCTAAAAAAAAACAACAACAGAATATGTTGTTTGTTTCTTGCTTTAACAACCCAATAAAATGATGTCAGTTTAAAATGGAAACTCTGGTAAAAGTTCAGTGAAAAATGATTAAGAAATAAAATAGATTAATTAACTCAACCTTTGGAACATCGTGACTTAAACTTTTGTAATTTTAACTATGAACAGCCCCTGGATAATAAAACCTTCAATGAACATTACATATATGATGAATTCATATTTCAAACGAATATTTTATTGTTATAGTTTTATTTCACCCCAGTAGAATATTTTCGCTTGTTTTTCTATTGTGTTATTAATGACAAATAGGAAATCTGAGATGTAAGTAAATTAGTATTTAATATATTTTTTTGAATGGGTATCTTTTAATGTTTTTAACTCTACTTAATTAAAATACCAAAAAAAAAAAATAATAATATAACTTTATTTTTAAACTATTATTTTCTCTAAACTGGTCCTAATAATCAAAAATGGGACAAAAAAAAATGAAAAATAAATAAATAACTGACTGACAGAAATTTGGTGCATTGGAAATGATTTTATTCTGCATACCAATCTGCGGATAGTAAGGCCACAGTATGTTCTGGATAGGGCCAACTGCTGGAGAATCAAAGCGGTTCAGACAATGGATCACAGGATCCATGATGATGGATTCATCCGGGTGAAGATAGATGAGAGACTGGTCACCTGCCAGGGGGATAAAGTGGGTACCCTGTACGGCAGCTGACGTAATCAACAAGTGAGGAGAATTATGAATGTGGAGCAGAATTGTTGTTTTTTTTTAGAGGAAGGAAGCCTGAGTGGCAAAAAATGATTCGGGAAAATAAATAAAAGGATTCAAAAAGAAGCTCATTATAAAACATCAATGAAATTGTTGAACGAACGTCACACGATGATAATTTCCAAACTAATAATATGACAATCTTCTGAATATTGGCAAGTAATCAGAATAACTCAGACATAACTTTAAGCAAAACTTCAGACAATCAGTAAAAGAATTTTTTTTTTTAAAGTAACATCTTAAGTAATGATTTCAAATAAAAGCTTCCATATTGTAAGTATGAACAATGAAAATCTTTAAAACTTAGGAAAAATATTTGACAAGTAAAGAAAAGTTCAGTAAGGAAGTCTTGTAAAGTTCTATGAGGAATGTCTGTAAGAAAAAAAATGTGAACGAAAATAAGAAAGAAACTAACCAACTTAAATTTACATCTGTTTGCAGAATAGTTAGTTTTAAAATCTTGTACAAATTTAAAGAAAAAAGTTTTTTAAGTATACAACCATTGTAAGAGGCTAAGCAATTTAAATTTACATTTGTCTGGAGAAAATTTAACCTTAAAATCTTGTTCTATCTCCGCTTTGTCCTGAGAATTTTCTTTTTATTGTTTTTTTAAAGGTTTCAGCTGATATGAGCAATAAGTAAAACATTACTTGCCAAGAAGTTATTTTTTTCACTTTATTATTTCATAGTTTTAAAAGGCTAAGCTAAAAATACAATAAATAAGATTACATAACACTGAATAGTACTATGGATGTTGTAACAAGACAAAATATAATTTACGTCAAAGTAATGCAATAGTACACGAGAAGTTACAGAGGTCAAAAACAAGAAAAACAGCTGACAAAGAAAAAAAGAGAAAAGGTTGAAAAAAATAAAAGACTAAAATCTTTAATTAAAAAAAAAAACTCTTGGGAATGAAAATTTAATTTAACCACCATTAAAGGAAAATATAGCAAACAAATAGTTAAACATTAAAAAAAAAAACACATAGATATTACAACAGAGAAATAATTGAAATATATAATTATAGAATAAAATTTACCAGACTGAAATCCAGCTTGAAACTGAGAATATCCCAATTGCGATCCCTGATTCATGAATCTAGGATTATAGGATGACCCAGATGATATTTCAGCCTGACGAAATATTGGCTGTGTAGATGTTGTAACTGTAGTTAAGTCACCTGTAGTCACAGATGGGAAACTCTGCATGAAGATGTTGGAGCTGAGAAACATAGAAGATATTGATACTTGTTTAATCAGTACAGATAATAGCTAAACAATTTCATTCTAACACTGCTACAAAAATACACAAACTCTTGCTTAACACAATGTTACAGTGTGTACAAAATAAACATTCAAACAGAGCCACACACAAAAAGCAGAGAGTACACATATCAAGTGCATTTCATTGAGTTTATTGTTTCTAAGTTATAGTGCATTTCATTGAGTTTATTGTTTCTAAGTTCTAGTGCATTTCATTGAGTTTATTGTTTCTAAGTTCAAGTGCATTTCATTGAGTTTATTGTTTCTAAGTTTTCAAGTGCATTTCATTGAGTTTATTGTTTCTAAGTTTTCAAGTGCATTTCATTGAGTTTATTGTTTCTAAGTTTTCAAGTTCATGGGTTTGTATAAATAAAAACATTTCACTCTTCGAAGAATAACCTTAAATCATAATTCTTGACCAAGATCCATGTGCAACAATAAAATCAAATATTTATAAGTGAGATACTTATAAAAAGAGCATATATCCCAACAATAACCTTGTAAGAACCAGCAAAGCAATTTACCTCGATCTGAACACTCCACTGTTGGTGCAAGGATGCTTAGCTAAATCCATTTCTTCATCAGGTTCCATAGGTCTAGGTCGCTTCTGTAAAGATGTGTTTCTACAGCTCTGAAAATTTTGTACAAATGTTTACATTTTTTTTTTTTACTGTTTTTATAATGAAAAATGATAGTAGAGCTACTAATATTGGATGAATTTTACAACTCATCCACCCCATAAGTTCTTAAGGGCTGTAAAGGGAATCCTTGACTTACTTTTATGATTTTCACTAGAGACCGATCAATAAAACATCCATAAATGAGGAGTTTTTGTTCAATGTAAAAGTATCAGATAAAAAAAGTGTGCAAAATTAACATAAACCAGAGCTCGATGTTTTTTTTTTGTTTTCCTAGAAAAATTCTCCCAACCCTTAAATATTTCTTCCTTTAAATTGCACATTCCTTATCTCACAAGAAATTTTAAACAACACTGACCTTTAACCTTCTCATGTTCAGCAGCAGAGGCTGCTCCTCAGATATGGTCTGCAGATACAATCTCTCTTGTAGCCTTGTGTGCTTCTTCAAAGCATCCTCTGTGAGCAGATGGACACTGTCCCCTGAGTCTCCAGGTGGCATCGCTTCATCCCCAAAAGTGGGTAAGCCAAGCATCTCTTCCCCATGCCCTTGCTCCGACACATGGACCTGATGTTGTGAAAAAAAACAACAGTTAAACTACATCAGCACAATACACAGGTCTGAGCCTCCTTAAAATATTACAATCGTCAAATGCAGTAACCTGAGTGGAGCTCCCACAGCTTGGTGGCTTGACTACTGGAATTTCCAAGGGCATTTCTTCCTCATCGTTTATAGCCTCTGTAGAGATGGAAAGCAAATAATAAATATGAATTAATATAATCTTTTTTTATTGGCTCTGAAATTATAAGAGATAGGACTGACCACAGCTATGAAGATCGTGATTTAATCTCAGGAAATAAATTCCAAAAAAATATTAATGAAATATTAATAGTTTCTTTAAAAAGCAACAAAAAAAAAAAAACAACAGAAACTATTACAATGTTAAATCAAAAAATCAAATATATCGACAGAAGTAAATAAAAATGAGGCTATCTGATAAAGTGAGAAAATAAAACTGTACCGTCTTCACTGTCTTCCCTTGTAATAACACTATCTTCATCAGAAACATTTGAAAATGATTTTGGGTGACTCAGCAGAAACCTGCAGAAAAGTGAATAATTCTTTCACAAATACATCAATCAACTGCTAATTAGAATCCAAGTCAACACAAGGCAATTTATAGATTAAAAGGAAAAAAAATAAAAGTATGACAAATAAACATTGAAAAAAAAAACAACTAATGTAATCATCAAAGGTGAATCTCGAGAAGATAAAATTCATAAATGTGGGACCTATTAAAAATTATTTGATGCAGTTTTATTAGCATTAATTTCATGGTTATACATTTTTTAATGACGCAGAAACTTAAAATTTAGTGAGTACCTAGAAAGGCTAGCTTCTATTACTTCCATGATTTAATTAATCCACCACATATGAAATAGGAATGTCAAATGAGAAAAAAAATACAGTTCTTTCTGAACATTGCCAAAGAAATGGGAATGAATTGGTGAATGGCAAAACAGAAATAACTTCTGCTCTTTACCAAATATGGGTCAAGGGAGTTAGCTGTGCTTTAGATTCTAAACACAATAAGAATAATTGCTCTGTATTAATTGGTTTAAGAGTGCTGCAGCAAAGTATAGCCCACCAATTATGTAAAACAATTATTACGCAGCAACTGATTATATAAAATGTAGATTTTCTGCAGTTAGTTACATATTCAACTGTAATTCACTAGCAATCATCGAAAAAGTCATATTTTTTTATTGAGCTTCATGTCCGCTTGAAAGTTTCACAAAGTTTCAATTTGAATGTAATGGTGACTAAAAAAAAAGGATTTTATTTTATTACTTGTATAGAGGGCTCAAATATTTTTAAAACAGTAAAATATTGAAAGTCATATACAGTTTATATTATAAGCTCTGCACTAACTGCATAACATTTGATTTAAAAAAAAAAGAATCATACTTAGTGGCGATGCATTTATTAGGATAGATCTGGAACTGATTAAGCACAACAAATGAGGGAGGACTGAAATATTTTCCATGTTAAATTTTTTGTGTCCAATTATTTAATTTTAAATTTATTTTAGAAGGAACTGTGCTAATGTCAAGGGGGTTGCTGTATCCCTATCTACATGATGTATCTACATGCGCTCCTAGTGGTGCATGCTCTCAATGTCCTGTAATGTAGTAGCATTGAGCACAGACTAAAAGTTGAGATGGACAGTAAGGTTACCAAGTAGACATTTATTACACCTTTCTATGATGAAAGACATGATGTGGAAATTAATAGAAGTTATTATCATATTACAACTAAAAGTTTTAAAAAAGAATAAGATGAAAATAAAGGTTCAAAGGTTGGTTCAAAAGACAGATGTCTAATCAACATCAAGCAGGGAAAAAATTTTTTTTTGTTATATTAAATAAAAGTGGGTTTTTGTCAAAATGACCACAAAAGATTAACCTATAGTAGACATTTTTTTTTAGTATCTTTGTTGATGATTAATCACACACAACTAAAAAGCATTTGGCTCTGCCTTGTCTCCTAAACATTGTTGACCTGCACAGGCTTACAGTGACTAGGAAAACCAAAGAACAGTGTTACTTAACTGTGTGTTGAACTAATTGCAGCCAATTAAATCTATAGCTAAGTGTCCAGAGACCCAGATAAATATGACATTTACATTAGCCAATCATAGCAGGCAGCAAGCCAAACTTGGAGTAATTAGACCTAATCTCCTCAGCAGGTAGTGGGGAGGGGGGAGGGGGGAATCTTACTTATTCATTATGTAAAGATATATGTCATGTACTAAATTAGATCTGCCAGTGTTATTTCATTTCAGATACCTAAGGAATAATAATTCACATAAGTAGCCAAGGTATAATGATTTACACAAGTGACCACATTGAAGCATCGCCTCCATTTCAGTCCTTGGCTATTGTAAGATTGTTTGATTAAGCTTCAGTCGATAATTTTATAATATCTCACTACAAAAGCAATTGAGGGGATGGGTGGTCTACCAGAGAGTCCTGGGTTCGAACCTTAGTGAGAACCTTAAGATTTTTTCAGGTTCTGGTTTAAGTCTCAGAGTCCACCTAGCTTTAAATGGGTACCTAACTAAGTTGAGGGAGTAAAGGCGGCTGGGCGTTGTATTAACCACACAATCCCTTTATATGCAGAAGTTACTGAAACAGATGAATTCTACACTTCATCTGCCCCGATAGTCCTTAGGGGCTTAAGGGAACTTTTATAAAAGCAACATTTCAAATTTTAAGTCGCCTTAACAGACTATGTTCATACCAACCATTTTTGAAAAAAAAATTCATTTTATTACATAATATATCTTTTAAAGATTTTTTTTTAAACCTTAGCCTACTTAAAATTAAACCATATAACTAAATGGTTTTTATTAATGGCGTTCAGAAAATAAGATTCAATTAATAGCCAAAGGTCAAAATTTTATGAATCCTATATCAAAGTGAGTCAGAACTAAGCCATTTCATCAACAGAAAGATTTACTGGCTACCTGCCAACGACTACATTCATATGATGCATGGACAAATAAAGTTTTTATACTTGGACATGATCCAAGCATTTGAACATAAAGAGGCATAAGAATAATTTGCACGTGCCAGTAATGGCAATCCATATCATCATAAGTTACAAAGATGACACAAACCTTTTGATGTTGTGCGAATAATTCAACTGATTGTAGATGGCGGATATCCCTTTTTCATCAATGACAGTTGATTTGGCCTCACTGCTGTTGGCATCTGCCTGCAATACAAACAAATATAAAATAAGTGCATAATTAGTTTCAAGCATAATACATCTGTTTTATTTTGTTTTATGAAAATTTTCAAACTTAGTCACAACATGTGGAAAAAAATGGCGTAATTTTTTCTTTAAGACTACAAACTACCTTTTGTTTATCTCCCGAAGCTGGTGTTATAGTGCTGAGATCTACATCTCTCTTAGCCACCTCTCGGACTGAAGAAGCTTTTGGCGCTGGAAGAAAATATTGGTTTTGTAAATAATTTACTTTCTGGCTTTAAAACACTATATCATCTAAAATATATATGAGACTGTTAGTATCTATCTACAACACTATGGGATGGCCAAACATTGAGGACAAAAGTATACTCTGAAGATTTCTGACTATAATTAATGTTTTTGCTAACTTACTGCAGTTTTGAAAAAGGCAAATCTTTAATTTCAAATAATTTTACAGCCCATATTTTTAATCCCCTAAATATTCCATAGATATGGTTGAATTTTAAACTGTTCTCTGTGTTACCTGTACATAATTCTTCCTCTATAACAACTCAGTTAGCTTTGATTCTTTATTAGTTAATCTACACTTTCACACATTGTGAAAACAAGGAAAACTTAAATAGAGATGCTTTAATAAAAAATTACTTACTCTGCTCTTTAACCACATGCAGAACAGGAGAAGGTTCAGCAAACACATTCTGTATAGGCTGAGGAAAAAATATTTGAAAATATTAAAATACATAAAAAATTTCAAAAATACTTTAAGGTAAAACCTTGATTTGGTTTTTAAATGTTTCCAATTTTAATGCTGACTTTATCTATAACCGCAACGAAAATGTATTAAAAAAATTATGAGTTTAAATATATGTCAGAAACATTTCAATAAAAAATGTAAATATGCTTTGAACTGATAAATCAAAATATAATCTTACACTTTCTTTGCTTAAAAATTGAATGTTTATGTTTTATACCATGCTGCTTTTTTGACAGCTAGGTATTTATTTCATAAAATTTTTTTTTAAAAAGCGATAACAAACTTCTCCATCATACAATTACCTTCTTAAGAACCTCTAATATTTTGTCCTGAATGGCCCGAGCATCATCAGAGAGTTTCAACTTGTCAGTTTTATTTGGCATGTCTTCAAATAGATCCAATCGAGATGGTCCCCTAGAAAAAAATAATACAGTTGAATAATAAAATTTTATTCCAACAATAATAAATTTTTTTTAAGCCACAAATTTATGAAACATATTACATGTATTTTAAAAAAATATTTATATAATAGATAAGGGTGTTCAGGCGGTCTTTGAAAAAATAATTAGATTTATGTTTCCTTGATCTGAATCATAAAGTACTCAGGATGATTATGCTTGCCAGTAAAAGTAAACATTATGAAACATACACGACAAGATAAAATGGTTCCGCATCCTCAATTTATTTTTCATCAACATTTGAATTAAAAAGTCTAAAAATATGTTTTAAAAAAAATGCATAAAAATTAAATTGATTTCTTTACATGATTTACAGTTAACAGGATTTTTATTCGGCTTATAACTGATGACACTCAGAGCAAAGATTATAAGCAAGGAATGTAAAAATTTGAAAGCCAATGCGTCTGAGAGAGGGAGAAAAAAAAAATAATCCAAAGGCAAAACATACTTGATAACTGTGTGCTGACCAATAATAAATTCCAGCTGCATGGACCAGGGGTTGACGAAGCTGGACCACTCAGTCTCTACCTCAATGTAACAACAGTTTCTGGTCTTCAGACGAATGGGACCACTTTTGAACGGCTGACCCATGGAAAGAACAACTGGACACAAAAATATAAAAGGTAAATGGTTTATAAAATAGTTATAAAAATATTTTATAAAAAGGAAAATAATAATTTTTTTTTTCTCTTTGTAGTGAGGCTGTATTTCTCTTTCAATGGAATACAGTCACAATACATTAGTTAAATGGTTAGCAAACAAGAATAATATTTAACACGACTGTACTTTTTTTGTGTATTTCTAAGAGCTGCTTGTAGTCATCTGGGTGGTACAGCTCAAATATAGACATCCCATTCAGATCCTGGGGCAGGAAACCCAACAGATGTACAGCACTGTTCAGAAATAATGATATCGGTTTAATAAATGGAAGTTTGTGACACATTACATGAATAGATTCTTTTTGATTTGTCAAATATAACAAGAAAATAAATGGCCTCACTTACTTTGGATGAATATATGTGTAGTTGCAGAACAAGGAATGTCTCAAGCTGAAATTTCTCTTGTCTGGAAGTGTATGCCCATCTGTAGATATTAGTTTGTCTAGTTAGTCAACACTTAAAAACCAACAGTGGGATACAAAATGTTAAAGTATTCTGTGTGAGTGAATATATATATATACATCTAAATTTTATATTTAAAAAAAAACTTAAAATTTACCAATATATGCAGAAGTTAAAGGCTGACAGTAAATTGTCAAAGATTTCTTATGCTTGATATTTTCATCTTCAGAAGAATCTGACTGCTCTGGTGGTTTCGTTGTGATGACCATCATAAAAGGGCAGTAGGATATCACATTCTGGATATTGAACCCATCTCCTAACCTTCTGAATCGCCTGAAATTATGAAAAATATGAAATGTTAAAAATCGCTAGAGATCCAATATTTTTTTTAAAATAAGGGTAGTTATATCAAGTTTTTATGAAAAGCAAGTTTTTGTTTTATACAAAATATTGAAATACAATAATCGTAATAAAATATCTAATGTAGATAATAAAGCAAATTACAGTTTTACAAAAAGTTTTAATCAGAACAGTTTATATGTATATAGCACAAATTTGAAGTCTATATTTAACTTTCAATAATTTGTAAGCTTGAAATTACAATCCATTTATTCAGAGTCTCAAAATTCATTTAAATGATCTAATTTTTTGCCCTTAATTTTAGTCTAACAGATCCACTATTAGCATAAAAAAAAACATAAATTTAATAACTTAAATTTAGTGAGAAGTACTGCTAAACAACAATTAAATTTACAACACAGAAAGAAGAAAATAATTATCAAAATATTTTACTTTTTAAAGTAAAGATAACTAATTTAAAAGTTATTTTTAGATCAATACATTTTAAATCAATTTATTAAATCAATATATATTATTTATTAACATTTCAACATATCAGGAATACTTTAATATTTTTTTATTCTTTTATTTTTAAAATATCTGAGAACCAGAGACCAACACAAGAGTATTTTTTCTGCAGTCAATTACTCTTAAAGTTAAGGCTCGGGGTTCATAAAAGCGACTGTTAAAACAGCGACTGTCAGTTGACCGACTACACAATAGCGATTGTTTTAGAACAGGGACTGTTACAACAGCGACAACATGATAGCGATTGTATTAAAAGAGTGATTGTCATAATAGCGACACATCCATCAGACAACTGGCAACAGCTGAAAAAACACAAACACACACAATAGCAAATCGCTGCGACTGCTCATTAAAAAAATTCAAACCAAAAGAGATTAAAAATTACATTTCATTTATTCTCGATAAATTAAATGAATTAAAAATAACATTTAATTTGAATTAGCTACATACGAAGTCACGTGATTTAAAAAAGCTGATTTAAAATAGGACAGAAATAGATGAAAGACTGTACAAGAAAACTTCATGGCTTATCATGTCACTTCCTTTTCTTGATTTTAAAAACTCCATTGTAGGCCACGGTAAGTTTTTCAAAACTAAAAACTTTCAACTCCGCCATCTCAACCCTGTCTCTACATTATCTCTTAATTCTTCATCTCTTAACTAATATGCCCCAATCCAGCCGTCTGTACCATAACTACTCTACTTATGTCACAGTCTACCCTAAAGTTAAGACCTATCTGTACACCATCATTTAAATATATATATACATAAATACATGTATTTAAAGAAATACACAAAGCCGACATCCATTCGACATCCATTTTTGTTCACATATGGAATGATGAAAATAGAAGCAACAAAGCAGGCTCTTACCAAGGTTTACTCATTTCCCTGGTCAGAGTGTCATTGTTTTCCATTCTAAATCAGAGAAAAAGTGGAATTGAATGATTTATTCGTAGTACAGAATTTATTTTTATTTACTGCCAAGTGAGTGAAATTTGAGAAAAATAACAGCAGGTAAGAGCCTTCTGTAATCATGCTGATTAGAGAAAATCACAGCAGGTAAGAGTCTTTTGTAATCATGCAGCTTAGAGAAAATCACAGCAGTAATCAAGCAGCTCATAAAATGGAAATTCAGTAAAAGAAAAGTACAAGTCAGATAGAGAGAATGTCAATGTTGAGAGTGAATGCTTTTTATCACAAATCGCCATTGATATTACAGACATTTGCCTGGCTATCATTAGTCAGGTAATACAAGTATCTGCTAATAACATAATGCTAGGGACCAAAACATTCTCATCGCATCCCTTTTTAACAAATTTAAGCATGGCAAAAAGAATTCTTTTTTCTGGTTAGAGTAAAAATAAATAAATAAATGCACACTGCACATTATTAATAAAACCAGTGACTAGGCTGAAAGCCTGATTTGATCCATTTATTGTATTTACAGTTCAATGGACAGGTGTAAATCAAGTCAAAAACTGATTAAGGAAAAGAGGAACACAATTTTTTTTTCTTGCTTCGCTGAAGGATGCTTAACTTTAAACAATAACTTTACAATAAATAAATGGGGAACTCGTACATTTCTAAACTGAATAGGATGTGCTGAAACAGGAGTATACAGTTAAGTGGGCTATTCTAAATAGGTCTAATAGTAACCTAAAATTTAAAACAAATGCATCAGTGAACAATATGAGGACCTAAACAGCCACAAGCTAATGGATGATTGGGGAAAATTTGACCGGTACAGTTTCGAGCATGATTTTCATACCTTATTCTGGCATAAAAGTACTTTGAACACTCTTTCATGCCACTTGTAGACATACTAGCTGCCGAATCTGCTGGGAAAAAATTTTTTTTTTAGTTCTTTGATTCACTAAATAAATACAATAACATATTTTATGACATTGAATAGTGTACATTAAAAATGGTGCTATGATTAAATTTATAGATCTTAAATAGATTTTTCATTTGTCCTACAATACACTGCATAGTCATGTGTTTAAGTAAACTAATAAATAAGTGAAGGCAATTAGCTTTGATAGAGTCATTAGCGTTAGCGCAACAAAACATACTTGGAATTTCTGTTTGATCATCATCATTAGAGTGTAAAGCTATGCAACTGTTCACAGTGTTGATGTCTTTTTTATTCAAAAAATCCTTGAGTAGTCTACCTTTCCACCAGTCCTTCAATAGAAAAATACATTTTAGTGTTTTTTTAGAGCATTTTCAAAAAAAAATGCTCTATTGTCCCGTTTGTCTGTCTGTCTGTCTGTCATCACACTAGATCTCAATAACCATAAGTCACCTAGACCCATGATGTATATATCATTTTGTAGGTCTTGGCCTGCCAAGAAATGACTTTTTTCCATTTTGATCTGACCTCTCAGGGCCGTAAAAGGGGCCTTATAAAGTACCGTTTTTACTATATAAGCTATATTAATAATGGACCGCCCTATATCTCAGCAACCATAAGTCCTAGACCCATGATGTATATATCATTTTGTAGGTCTTGGCCTACCAAGAAATGACTTTTTTTCCATTTCGCGATCTGACCTCTCAGGGCCGTAAAAGGGGCCTTATAAAGTGCTGTTTTTTTACTATATAAGCTATATTAATAATGGATCGCCCTATATCTCAGCAACCATAAGTCCTAGACCCATGATGTATATATCATTGTGTAGGTCTTGGCCTGCCAAGTGTACATCAAAAGTCTATTTCGCGATTTGACCTCTCAGGGCCAAAATATAAGAGATTGTTATGTACCGTTTTGCTTATATTTTAAATATAAATAATAAAAGCTAATCAAAGGGGCGTAATCATTATTTATTTTTGTAACAGTTATTCAACATGACTTACTTGTCCTTTTAATATCTTTTTTCAGATATATGCATTACACAATTGAATTTATAAACATTTCCAAAATTTACAAATATTTACTGAAAGATAACAAACGTACTGAAAATGCGCTAACACGTCCTGTGTCCAGAATGGAACAGGCTTAATTGCTTGTTTTAAGAAGCTTTCGTTCTACAACACTAGACACCACTATTCTTTGAATAGATTTATATACTGCAAAATTGTTGATCGTAATCAATTATAGAACTTCAATGTTCTAGATAAAAGTTTATTTAAATGTTTTATTATCAACTTTTTTACTACAAGTATTGGATAAATTTATAATAAGTATTTCTTAATCTTGTTCATGGTAGTCTTCTAATTTTAATAAATTTCTCTTAGGTTTAAGTCATGGATGTATTATATTATTTAGTGATTTAAAAAAAAATTTACAACCTGAAAATTATAGGAGATGCAACAAAAGATACTTTCTATCTCAGAAATTAATAAGTTTGAATGTTCATTTGAACCGTAACTGACTTAATAAACATTATTCCCACCTCCCATCATGTAAGCATAAAGTGATGATGGTAAAACTTACTAATGGATAGCCCAAATGTTCCATTAGAGTAGCAGAGACTGTCTGTACAACATGATTCTTCAAAGACACTGATATATACATGTTGCTCTAAAATAAACAAGACAAATTGAATTCCTCGTAAGTGTATTTCTTACCAAATTTCAAGAAACAGGTTAAACTTTTAAATAGTTTAGCCTATTGTAAGACTACTAAATAAAAATCAAAACTCATTTCAGTTAACAAAGTGGCTATGGTAACATCAAGCACCATTATATTAGGGTTAGCGGGAGTACTCATTTTTTTTTCGGGTACCGGCAATTATATTAGGGTTAGGAAAAGGGTTAGGATTATGGTTAGGGATAGGGAGCAATATCTATTGATGTAACCCAAAAAAAAAAATACAAACTCAGTCTTAATGTTACCGTTCAGTAAATTCTCCTAATTTTATTTTAAATTTTAAAAAGGAATATTTATTTTCTTCTTTTTTTTTTTTCAAAAATGTATTAAAAGAAATGAAACAAATGCTAATTGAAATAAATATATTATCTACTCAGCAAAAAAAAAAAAAAAAAAGAATAGTAATAAAAATGAGGAAATTAAATAAACCTAATAGGTTATTCCACTTTACCTGAGCAAGTTTATCAGTATCACTGCTATGATATGAGCCATTATGTGGTGGTGGGGTTTTAAATTCACTGTGTCTCTTTTGCTCCTCTATAAAGATTATAAAAAAAAAATGATTAATAGATTTCTGATTCAAAATAACAACAACAATAGTAACCTATTCAAAGGTTGACAAGAAGATACAAAAATAAGGAAAAAACCTTAATACCGTACAGTAGAACCAGTGCTTTTTTATGGCGGAACACTGAGAATAAATAAACATAGCAATCTAATACTTTTAGTGATTAAGGGATGATTCTGTAATAAGAAAATGGGGGGGGGGGGGGGGGGATTAACACAGTAAAAGTTTTCTCTTTCCATCCTCCTACTCACTAGCTCACCGCTAGAGGATCCTGGCATTAGCTGTAACACAGCTACATACAAACATGACATTATCAAGTCACTAATTGCATAAACCGACTAATAGAAATTTGAAACCATCTCGAAGTTTGTGAATTTTTAAAAAGTCAGTCGAGTTCCTTTCAACTCAACAAAGATACCACAGTCAATAGCCTTATGTTTTTGAGAGAGAAATAATTAAGAGGCTCCTCCTTTTCCTTTTTTCTACCACATCATGTAAAATATCAAATGTTCACATTCTAAATGTATCTGATCCAACTGACCATTCAGCTGTCTCATGTTGTTAACCAGCTGCTCCAGAGTGGATAAAGTATCCATTTTGCCTGTTCTCTCCTTCATGGGAAGCATAGACTTGAGCTTCTTCATGAACTCTTTGGCTCTCTCCTTCTTCTTCTCCTTGGTCTGCAGTGCGCTGGCCATTTCAGAGCTGAAAAATATGTACCCGATATTATAAAGTTACCACATTGTTTAGTTTCAATATTTAGAATGATAATCAATCCTTGCTTTAATAATTTTTAAAAATATATAAACAAAAGGTCATGATTGGCCAACTTATAAAATTGACAATTAAAAAATCATAAGAAGATAAATTAATAATATTTTTAAAATCCTTAATAAAATCAATATAATTTAATTTCAATGCTAAAAATGAATATTTTGTATTATTTTTTTTCCCAATATCTCTCACTAACATTGCTACTCTATTACAGACACACAAACAAACTGAATTGTACATGAAAAATTATCAGATAATTTTTGTTAAATTTATTTCTAAATATCAATGGCCTCAACCTGCTGCTTTCCTATAAAATGGTCACTGCTCAAAGATAAACCAATATTAAAATTAAATTGGGGCATATTATTCAAACATTTACAATAATATTCAAAACTAATAAATAATTTAGCAAAAAAAAAAAAACAGTATATAGTGTGTTTTATTGCTGGTAAACAAATGATTGACGCAAAATTACAATTTTTATATCTTTGTTTTCCTCTAGCTTATCAGGATAGCTTGAATGTTATTGTAATAATAATTAAAAAAACTTGCTTAATTACTTATATTAAACAAAGCCTAAAAGTTTTTAAAAGAAGAGTATATCAATGTCATTATTGTACACTAGGTATTTGTTCATGTCCTTTTTCATTTCACAATACATTAGAACTATACAAAATCTGACAGTAATATTTATAAGAAAGCTAAAAATGTAATGTGTGGATCATAATAGAGGATGACTGTGGGATGGCTGAATAATGTCTGTGAGCTTTAGATAAGTTATTAACATTATTTCTTTTAATTTTTTGGTGATCAAAGCTTGGACAAGCCAAATTTTCCTAATAAAAGTTTTTAACCATAGCATCTTTTTTTTTTTTTAAATTTTACTCAGTAAAATGTCTTGTTAAAGTTATAAATTCACATTATTCAAAAACGCAATGACATTTTTTTTATATTTTAAGTGCACTATTGCCATGAACAATACAATCAAATTTATTAAGTACAGTGAACATTTAATACATTCATTACTTTTTTGCAAAAAAAAAAAAGTGGTGGAAGGAAAAAAAAAAGAACTCAAGAATGACAAGCTGAACTAATAATCATTGTGTGGTAACATAGCCGAGCAGGTCCAGTTGTGTTAATATTGGCTCAATCTCTAAATAGGTCACACTGCAGTAGACTATTGATCATTTTGTCCATTAACAAGGATTGCTTACCTACAGCCACTGGTAGAGGGTGTCCTGGTGAGCTCACTTTCACTAAACAACGACAGAGATATGGAGGAACTACTACTTGTCCTGGTCCATCAGACAGAATCAAAAAAAGGTAATCAATTAACAAGGGTCAAAAACTTGTGGAGCATTTGTGAACTAATCACAGAAATAGTGATTAAATGGGTGTCTGTGTGAGTGGATGCAAAAGACAGTGATATGTTAATGATTCATGTGGTCAGCGTGGATGAGCATTTGGTTTAAATTAACTTATCACACACAAAAAATATATATCAAATAATGAATACTAATTAAATTCTTTTTTAAAGGCCTCTTTAATATTTCAGTTTTTCTTTTTTTTAATTGTATCTTAAAATACAAGTTAATTTGATAAGCTTTAAAAAAAAAAGTTTTTAAAACAAAAAAAATATATTTTACATGTAATGGAAATTAGTCAAAGAGTCATGATGCCCTGTTTCATAATATAATTTGATTATGAAACTCCTAAACTAATGCATTTCTGGAGTCAATCAAACATAAGCCATAGGCTATATGATGCTAAAAAGTATAAAGGCTCATTTCCATATATAGTATCAAAGGACTGACAACGGGACATAATGATGTCCTGGATATAGCAGAATGTAAGAAACAAGACTCACGGGGAAGAAGAACTACATGTTTATACCTCTACCAAGTGAATTATATATTCCTTTATAATTTAAACAGCACCCACTGTCAGCCGGCAGTGCTAGTGAAGCTTACTTTCCTAATGTAGTCAACTTTCACTTTGTCACTAGTCACTATAATAGCAAACTGTAATATAAGTGACTGGTGTTGATTATCGACCTTTGGCCATCATGCCTGAGGAGGGATCTGCCCCATTAGAGCTTATTTTGCCCACTGGCTATTAACTAAAAATTTCAGCCTTGCATTTACAATTTGCCCATGGGCTTATTTTCACCTACCCCTCCCCCACCCCAAAATAAGTAATCCACTTCTGTGGAACTCAAACAGTTCCTTATAGCGCTCCGCACTTTGGAAGCCCATCCTGAATGCACTCATGGGCACCACGAGAGAATCAGAAGAAGATTCACCAAGACACTGACTTTAATAGAACAAGGCACGGTTTAGGAAATGGGTCATCAACAACTGATACAAAAATTACAGCTTAGACATATGACAAAAATTATTTCAATTAAATAATTCTCCCTACAATTGTATCGTTATAATACAGAAACAAAAAGTGCACATATACCATTATGATGATGGATTAGGGGGTTCTTAAACTTTTACGCGTCCCAAACCCACTTTGAGAACCGTTCCGGTTTTGCCACACACCACAAAAAAAAAAACAACCTTATTTTTAGTGACCAACTAGCTACAAAAAAAAAACAATAAAAGAAAGAGACATGAAAGCGTCTTTGACTGCAGATTTACTAAGTTTTGAGTTATGTGATTATAGAGAAATACAGTTGTAAATTGTAATTAACCAATTTCGATGCCACCGTTGTACATTTTAAACCAGATACGGGGAAACAACGCTGATGAATGGGAAAGGGAGGGGCTACGTTGATAAAGTGTGAGAGAAAACTTGATGGGAAGCGAGGCAAGAATAAAGAAGTGAATCGAAGGCTGCCGTATTGATTTCTTTCTACAAGTGATGTAATGAGACAGTGGCAGACGTTTACTGTTTTGATGTATTTGCACAAATACTGAGCTAATAAACAGGTTAGAGTTTGACATCGCATCCCGGTTTCCCAAGTAGGGCAAGGTCACAGCCGGCACCAATCACAGTTACAGTTTTGAAGTGTAACGACAACTCACTCGGTCACTACTGAAAACCAATTCTTTCCTCCGGGGGTGAAGGTCGTTAATACCGACGGACGTTATTCCTCTACAAAATTTAAAGAACAAAGAAAAAAAAAATTCGTGGGGGGGGGGGGGGGGCAAAGAGGGGGGCAGTTTTAACGAAGCACCCACGCTTTCCTTGAGGCTGTGCCAAACTATCCCTTTTGTTGGACTAATTTGCGTGGATTTTTTTTTGGGACAGTATAAATATTTGGTAAAAAAAAAAAAAAGTCGATGAATGAATGGTCAGATCCTAATAGTAGGCGGATGAATATAATTGAAAAGACAATACAATGTTCCATATTTTAAAAAAAAAAAGCATTTCTTCACATGTTTATTGCTGGAATAAAACACACAAAAATTAATACTGTGGAATTACCAAAGTTATAATCATGAACGACTTGTATGCAATCATCAACACTGGGATTGGATCAATCCAGTTTCACCACCAAGTCATCATCTCACTCGACCCTTATCTTTGTAAACAAAATACCCATTTATTACGAACGTTCAAGTTCACCGCACGCTGTTGTTCGCTTTCTCTGACCAACGTGCTTCATACACTCCCTGAGGGCCTTTTTTTTTTGTTCTTCTTTCTCGCCCTTGAAAACCCGGACCCGTAAATAGTTATATAAGAATATTTCCCTAATGAAAGATAAAGATTAAGGCTGACTGACATGTAACTAGTGGAACATAAGAATAATCATAATGCACGCGCACGTTTTTTTTTTGTTTTAATCTTTTCATTTTGTTGTGTGAAATAACAATAAGCAGATTTCTTCATGGTTTATTTTTTTTTTGCCTTCAAGTCCTGAATAGCAACCACGTTTTACTCCATGCCAGTAAGTGGCACAGACAGACAGGAGAGAATAAAAATCAATACTTGGTGGGGTGGTGGGGGGGGGGGGGGAGAAATTCTACAGTGGAATCGTACTCCTCCAGAAGGGAAAAAAAAGGGAGGAGCTACAATCGAAAGATGGGGAAACAGGATATAAAAAAAAACTAATATATGAACTAAAATATTATGCCGTAGTTGTTTTTTTTTTATATGCCATCGCTGTGCCAAGGCACGGTTGACTCTTTACTATCTGGCTCACTGTTTGTTAACCGTTCTTTGAAACTATACTATTACTCATCAAACGAGCTTTACATACTAATAATAAAAAAGGTGTTTTTTAACAGTGTATGTGGGGAAGGAGATTATTGTGCGAGTATATTTCGCCCCTATCCGGCCTTTTAAGTATCCGAAAGGCTATAACACCAAATTATGATGATAGAGTCTATACTGTATAGTGTGACAACAGGGCCGTGATAGTCCAACTGGGGCAGGCGACTTCCCGATCCCCGACTGCAAAAGAATTAATTACTTTGCTAAGAGCAGATATGTCATTTTTGCCTGCTGTTCCCAAACCTAAAATTCTCTGCCAATTATCAAAGAACGCTGAGTAAATATACAACAAAATTCTGTGCGGAATAATGATTTAAATAAGAGAAGACAAAAAAAAACGAGGCGTTCTTTATTTTATTACCAATTAGTCCAGGATTGGTGGAATTGATTTTTCTCGTGGGTGAAAACAGAAAGTCGCGAAGACTGGCGGCGGAGGAATACATGAACTCACATGGCCACGACGCCGTCACGTTATTTCTGCAATGTGCTTTCTTTCACTCTTCACAATTCGAAGATTCACTCGAGCCGTGATCAAGGCCACCAGGGAATGAGTGTTGAAGGTCTTTTTAGTTCTAAAGGAGATGTCGGCTCGCTGCTGTCTGACACAAGATGGGCTCGCTGCTGTCTGACACAAGATGGGCTCGCTGCTGTCTGACACAAGATGGGCTCGCTGCTGTCTGACACAAGATGAGCTCGCTGCTGTCAGACACAAGATGGGTTTCTCTGAATGATTTCTCTTCGCCAATTGTTTTTTTTTTCCTTCCTCTTTTCCCACTACCCTACCCATAGGCGTGCCTTTTATAGATAGTGTTACATTGGCAGAGGACCTAGAAGGTTTCCCTCATACCAGCGACCCGACAAGTTCCGCAACTCTCAAAGTGTTGGATAAAAAAAAACAACTGTCGTAATGCGAAACCGTCAAACTCCATATCAGTCTAAATTTAAAGCTGTTCGAAAGGCCAACGTCCGATTAAAAGGAAATGTGAACATTCTTGATTCTTTTTTTATTCGACAAAGGACATCGTCGGTTCAGCACAGAGCACAAAATAGTGGGTTGGTGGAGAAGGAGTGTGGGGGCTAGCGCCCCCCCCCCAGCGTTTTGTCTGCCCCCTGCTTGTTTGCTCTACATCTACGTTGTAACATTTATTTCCTGCCCCCCCCCGCCCTATTGGCCTGGCCCCTGCTGTAGAATTTTCACGCTACGGGCTGGGTAAGGGTAATAGATTTGCACCGCCATTGGGGTGATGGGCAGTTTGGGGGGGCCATCCACTGATCGGGCGGTGATCCAGCAGGGGCATGTTGTTTATTAATGAATGAGAGAGCATCAGCCCAATAAACAACAGCCGACACTCGTTCTGACATGGAAAATAGCGATAATAAGTTACGTGACAGATAGCAAGTAAACATTTATTAAATGTGAGCGATTATCGACGGGAGAGTGTTTATGTGTGTGTGGGGAGGAGGAGGGGGGTGTTCATTCAAATTATTCATATGTTTGAAATATCTTTTGCTGCAGTTATTTTAAGCATCCGTTTACAAGAATGAAAAAAAAAAAAACTTGCATGACATGGTGCTTTTAAAAAAAAAATGTCAAGAAAATGTTATCGAACGTTAAAAAAAAAAAAAAAAAAAGTATAAATAAAAAAAAGCCGTTGATGTTTGTAACCAGTTTGCGTCACAGGTTATTTATAACTTGTAAACGTCGAAGGATGTTATTATTATCATCAACTTAGCCAAGTATATAGCACCAAAAGGGGGGGGGGAACATGAGTATTCTTGGCGAGAGAGGATATGAAATAGTACCAAAGTGGTTGAAATAATAGCTGTTCAATTGAACTCTGTTGAATGTGTAAGGCCTTACAGTGTATTGATGCCGGCGCACTGAAGAAATGGGTTTAATGGTGTTCCACTAGTCATGGTTCATCTTACATTCTTTTTTTCTTCATTAGAGAACATTAATGAATTATTGAACTTCTATTCGAAAAAAACCCTCTTTTTATTTAAAAAGCTCTCATAAAAAAAAAACAACACTTTTAACATGTCTATAGGCGATCAATGAGAAAATGGCGTTCGACAGGAAGTTTTCATGACATGCAAAATAAAGTCTGTCACATTAGTAGCCAGATCAACGGCCGAATTCAAATGGATCAACAGAAAAAGTGTCCAACAGTCGAAGCCGTAGCTAGCTATTGTGGCGCCCTTGTGTACTAGTTACATTTTTTGGCGCCCTCTCCCCAATCTGAAAAGTGCAAAAACTTTCTAGCTCGACGCCCGGTGCTACCGGGCACAACCCGCAGTACCCCTTCTACGCTACTGCCAACAGTTAATGGCGGATTAGAATGTTCTTTACACTTCGATATAAATTTCCAGTCCGACATAGATAGGTGCCATTTTTTTTTTAAAGGGTCGATTTTAAACGCTTCAGCTCCAGTAGGCCAGTGACTAGTTTTATATGTATAAATTGTCAAAAATTTAGTTAATTTCTTTAGCTATATCTCCTGTAGTGGGGTTGAAACAAGGGAACAATAAAAACACAACCCATAAGCGGTCTATGGGATCATAAAGTTAAATATCTCATCCTTACAGAGACTTTACAGAATACCGTGGCAACCAAGCACAGTTGGTGGGCATTATACAAATGAATTATAACCATGCACAGTTGAATGGTATATAAATGTTTTTTTTTTCTTGTAAGTCATTCCGTAGCTTTAAAAAAGCTTCATTGCACTAAGCAATGACTATCGTTCGTTATCAATCATTCCACGAGTTGTTTTTTTTTTTATAAATAATACATAACACAGAATGTATATATCACAATTTATATTGTGTGTCACGCACTAATCAAACCACCACTAGTGAATGCAGCTAAATTTAGAATCATTATCTCACATCGTTCACTATTTTAAGGAAGATTACGGGCTAAATCGATGGGGGACAAATATTACAAAAATGATAACAGGCTATTATTAGAATCTACAACTGGCGCGGTCAAAGTTTGAGAATTAGTTGACGAACGTAAACGACGCCATACATCACTTGCAGCAAACACGCCACCAATTACGACGACAGCCTAGCCACATTTACGTAACTTCATCCAATTTAATTTTTTTTTAAATCGATGGATCTCACGTAAAATGATGGATGGATGTGGCGAGTTTCAACAACGTTAGACAGTCACACAGACAGGAGACAAAAAAAATCACATGTTTACATTCGCAGTAACAGTTGAGGTTTGTTTATCCCGTTTATCTAATAAAATATATATTATACATTATAGGCGACGAACGGAACGGTTATTTGCAGTGTTCTAATTTCATCCCCACCATGGCCGATAGTGCAATGCACCCGTTACAAATATGACAACAGGCTATTAAAAGAATCTACAACTGGTGCGGATAAAAAACAAGCAATTTAAGTCTTTTCCGTTTCGGACAAAGGACATTTTAGAGCATTTTCTCGTACGCAGTGGCTACGGTTACGCCGGAAGAAATCCGTATTTTTTTTCCGGGTTACAGCCATAGATTTTGCTCCACGCGTGTGGGTTTTGATTAATAGAGAGGGAAGTAATCATGTTGAATAACTGTTACAAAAATAAATAATGATTACGACCCTTTGATTAGCTTTTATTATTTATATTAAAAATATAAGCAAAAACGGTACTTAAAACGCCCCCTTTTTCGGCCCTCAGAGGTCAGATCGCGAAATGGACTTTTGATGTACACTTGGCAGGCCAAGACCTACAAAACGATATATACATCATGGGTCTAGGACTTATGGTTGCTGAGATATAGGGCGCTCCTTTATTAATATAGGTTATATAGTAGAAAACGGTACTTAAAACGCCCCCTATTTCGGCCCTGAGAGGTCAGATCGCGAAATGGACCAAAGTGTTTTCTTGGCAGGCCAAGACCTACAAAATGATATATACATCATGGGTCTAGGACTTATGGTTGTTGAGATCTAGGGTGATGACGGACAGACAGACAGACAAAACGGGGACAATAGAGCATTTTTTTCGAAAATGCTCTAAAAATGTGCAGCACGATTACCAGGCTCGCTGCCCACCCTTAACTCATGTAAAAGTTGTTTACAAAACTTGCTACGAATTCGAAAAAAAAAATAATATATTTGTTTGAAGAAACAAAAAATGTGTCATACTTGACTGGTATTTTTTTGTTGAAGAGAATGAGAGTGCGCGGGAAAAAAAGTACAGATAATTTACTTACGAGGGGCACTTTCTGCTTAACTGCTATACATCGCCAATCTCTGATATTTGTATTTATCATACGTCTGCTGCATCTAGAGAAATGGCCGTCTTAACGCATTGGATGGGAAAGGGAGCGGTGGTGGGGGGGGGGGGGCATCGGTCGAGTGAAAGGAATACATGTATCCTGTCATTTAAATTTTTGTTTTAGGGCCTCAACGCAGCCGTTTGCCCGAGGGGAGGGTGCATCAGTTTTGTTAAGTCTGCTCTGCAAGACAGTGGAACCCAACGAATTTAAAACAAACAAACAAAAAAAAAGACAGATGGTGGATTTGGAGATGTACAGTTAGAAAAAGAATTCAGTGAAATAGACCGCCACTGGGGAAAGTTTTGAGATCAGGACGTACACACCAGTGTGTAAAGACTATTAGTTTCAAGATGGCAATCATCTATATCTCCTTAGCTGTATTTACACAGACCAAGGCAGACGCAAACGGCAGATACAGTAATTACAGAAGTGTCCCTAGTCAAGATGTATAATCAATAGAATGTTGAATTCAGATTCATGAGACACAAGAGTAAAACCTAGGCACTTTCAAAGTCGTAGGCCCTCCCCTTCATTTTTAATATTTCTCAAGAATGCACACGCTCTTCTTTGCGATTTGAAATCTTTGAGGACATCATTTGTGACTTTGCTAAGACAAAGAGCCGAAAAGTTAACATACTGTAATTTACAGATCCACAGCATTGCAGCTGGGCATCTTCAGGTGCTCATCTCACACGTTTATATATGCCCAGCTGATAACTGAACGGTAAGAACCAGTTTCAATTATTTTTGTTTTAACGCTGGCTGTGTGAAGTACAGTAGTGATGGATGCACTGCTTCTTCCCTTCTTCTGCCATCGCTTATCATTATCATTCATAATTTCTACCAGAAACTCAAACCAGATTAGGCTGAAGTCCACTTCAATGCCCCTACATGTGACAAATTTACTCTGAGAGTGACAAAGTGACATAATGACAAAAATCGAGTTACTCAAACTTTCTGCCATCCATGCCTAACTTGAACCGTAAACTACCAATATGCATATTGATAATACCATCATACATATTGATAATACCATTATACGTATTGACAATACCAATATACGTATTGATAATACCATTATACGTATTGATAATGCCATTATACATATTGATAATGCCATTATACATATTGGTAATCTCAAGAATCTGTTATTGGAATCTGCTAGAAGAATTCCAAAACTATATAAATGTAAATATATATTAAGAAAAAACAAGCACAGTGTAATGCTAAAATGTTCAATTTTATTAACAGAAGGCCATTATTATTATTATTATGCCCCTTTATTTTACTGCAGGGTTGTTATACATTTCAACATGAAACTTTCACTAAAAAAAACCCCAGCAACTTGTGATTTCCAGAGGAGAACTCATGTTTCTTAAATCATAAATGACCTTGATGCAGGAACATGGTGTGCTAAATGTAGACCCCCAAATGCTCAATTCAGTTAGTCCCAAGCTAAATGTCTTTCAATGAATTAAGTCCATTAATCCCAAATGTAATGTGGTGTAAAATTAATTAATCAGTGAAAGAAATTAATTCAATTTAACCACCCTACTCAATCTTGATAATGGTACATACCATCAAAGCATTATCGAAAGTAAAAGCATTGGGAACTTAAGTAAGAATCCTAATGTATTACAGTGGTCCCCAATTTGTTTCTCGCCACAGACCGGTCAACGTTTGATTATTTCATTGTGGCCCACTGGAGGGGGGCTGATTATTTCTCGTCAATGGAAAGTCGCACAATCACGAGAGAAATAAATCAAAAGGAAATAATTTAATGCTTCTTGGGCGGCCTGTAACATTCGTTCCATGGACCGGTACCAGTTGGCGGCCCGGGAGTTGGGGGACCACTGTTGTATAAGATAAACTAAAATATTTAATTTACCATTCTGGTATACTATCATAATGGGTTACACTGAGGATGGCAACAATTTCAGATAATATTTGCAATGATGAATTTAATAATCAGGGAAGTTATCAATATACTGCTGGTTTCAGAATTTAAGTAAAAAAAATTTCCTTTTAGCGGCTCAAGAGGTTTAACAGGGTCAGAAGAATTGTAGATTTTATCTTTTAAGGGTCAGATGAAGAGTAGAAATAATCTGCTTCTGTTACCACAGAGTTGCCCAAAATGTCAGGCATCCATTTTTAAGCTGTGTTGACTTGGTACACCTGTCAGGTACTCTTAACCGAATGACCATGCGCCTATTTAAGTTCCAGAATTTAAAGTAATATAAAAGTAATCCATATATAAAAATTTTAAAAAAATCCGAAACACAGTGACAACAGCATTACTGCAGTAGACAGGTAAATGTAACTCACCCTGTAATCATGGAACCATAGCTGGAGTCATGAATATTCAACCGAGCAGACTTGTCTTGCTTAAATTTCTTCCTTTTTTCAGGAGATTGTTGTTCCATGGGTTCAACTCGCTGTTTTCTGACTCAATAACTGAACAGGCTCATTAAATTGGCTGGAAAAAAATACAGTGAAGGCACTAATGAGGAGTCCATATATTAAGAAGTAAATTTTTAATTGACTCCTACAGTCCTAAGGCATATACTGAATCATGGAGGATCAAAATTTCTTTCAATTACTTATTTCCAAATTTTTACCCTGCAATGCCCTTCACAATACCTACAGAATGCTCCACAATCACACAAATTGCAATTTTTTCAATCATTTACCTATACGTATTGCTTAAAATACTTCACCGAAGTCCCTTATGACTACATGAAAGCAGGGTCAATCCTCCAAATTAGACCTCGCGCCTGGCAGGGGGGCCCCGCAATTTTATATGATCTAATAAAAAAAAAAAAAGCTGTACTTGTAAAAAAAAAATTAGAAGACCGGCCTCAGAAGCTTCCGTTAAATTGGGCCCCGCAATTTGTAAGGGCGGCCTTGCAAGAGAGGACGAGCCTAAGGCCCAATGATCAAATTCCTCCAGATAGTGTGTACTTCCAAGGGGAGGCTCCATGCTTGTGCAGTTTTCTATCCCTTATGTAATTGTATTTGAGGTTTTCACAACACATCTCAGCCAATGATACAACTAAAATGTTCCGATTCCACACTTCCTCTGACCAACTCTTTAAAAGCATATAGACTTACTCATGTAATTGGGAAATGAAAATTACATTAATTCAAACCAAAGCAAGAAGTCACTATTTAGAACTACCTTAAAACAATAAAACTTCAAGAACGAAAATGACTTTTTATCATGCACAGATTAAAATCATTCAGGATATCACAGAACTCAATTATGTACCATTGTTATTCAACAAATAGATTAACCATCTCAAAAGAATGCAAGCCATTGGAGAGAACAAAAAAAAAAAAAAAATCCTTGGGAAAATCTTAAAATTACATTCACAAATAATTTTATTTAGATTTCCACTGATAAAGTAAAAGTGTGATGTGCTCTAATCCTACAAACAAGACAAGCAGCTAATTTGATATATAAGTATTTATTTGGTCAATTATCATTTGTTTTAACTTTGTCATTTGTGATACTTCATCGGCCGACTTAAAAAAAGTGTCAGTTGAACAAAGATAAATAGTAAATATTAGAAAGAGCTTGAAAGAACTGAAAAGACTGACTGGTACTAAGATAGAAATGTATCAATGGAAATTCTTTGTTTCACAAGAAATGAAAAGACAAATGATTAGGATTAGCATATTTAATATCCAGATTGTCCACAAACTCTCATCAAAATTTTTTAAATTTTATTACAAAAATATATTAGTAGACCAATTAATTATTCATAAACATGAAGACTGGGTATGAAGTTTATTTTTCTCATACGAATAAGCTCCATATTAATATGGTCACAGTTGCAAAAAAAAAGAAAATTAAGAGGATGTTCTGGGTTTTGTAATCGTCATTAAAAAGTCTAAAAAACAGAATGAGTGACAATGAAATCTTAATTGAATGTGTCAAACTGTATCTGACATCACTATAATGAAAACATTCTTTGAGATAAACATTGAATCCATTTGTCTGTATATCTCCATTTGATGTTGAAAGTGGGTTTAATCAACGTCACATACTGCAGTAAATTACATAACTTTCTGCAAGTAATACTATCATGAAAAAGTTCCACCATGGCTGGAGGGGAGAGGGGTGCGGTCATCATACTTTTTCTTTGGGTCTGGGTACTGGCATAAAAAATCAGAACTAAATGCCCATCTTATACACTCCAGTGGAGACCCACAGACGAAATTCTATACCACTTGCCCCAGAAGAACACAGAGTGCCCTTCTTTTCTGACCACCATTCCTCCAGGAGTGATATGAGTGCGAAACAATATCAGAGGTGTACTTGCCTCAATCATTAGCCTTATTTCCTAACTTTTCCTTAGCGCCACCTGTAATCAGTTCCAAATGCTGATATTCCTGAGTCCTATAAGTATTTTGGGAAAATTGTTTTGCTCAAAGAAAGGTTTCGAGTTGCAGACTTGGACAGGGATTGACTCAGAAAAATTCAGTAAACCAAATATATTAAAAAAAAAAACTTTCATTATGCCCAGATCCCAAGCAAGCAAGCTGGCCAGCTTTTTGCAAAT
Organism: Bulinus truncatus; assembly: GCA_021962125.1. Taxonomy (NCBI): domain Eukaryota; kingdom Metazoa; phylum Mollusca; class Gastropoda; family Planorbidae; genus Bulinus; species Bulinus truncatus. Next base: position 6,604,407 of record JAGDYQ010000024.1, read on the forward strand.
GGTACCGTACTCATAAACATTATCGCTAATTAATTAAGGCATTTGGTTTAGAGCTCCTTCTTTATTTTATTTTAGTCAAATTAAAGCTTTGAAATGAAATTTATAAATTCTAGCTGAAAAAAAACAAGAAACTTAAAGAAAACCTTTAATATTTTAAAGACTTTTTTAAAATACAAAATAAGATCAAAACTTATAATGGAAAACTATGGAAATTTGTATGCCAAATATCACCCGCACACTTCACACAGTTTTCAAAATTCAATTACTAAAAAAAAAAACACAGTTTTAAACCAGCTAGGCCTAAGTTTCAAACTGCAAAAGATAATGAGATTCTAAAATCTATAAAAAGATAATAATGACAAATGTTAACTTCTAAATGAGTCTGTGATAAGTAACCTTCTATTCTAAGAAGAAAAATTAAGAAGTTTGATTTAGTTACTTTTTATTTGCAACAAAATATTAAATGGGTTTTTTGTTGTATTTAAAAAAAAAATGAATGAAATAGCTTCAGGGCAGTGCCGGCCTTAGACATTTTTGTGATATAGGCAAGGACAAAAATGCCGCCCTTTTTAGTTTCATTTTTCTAAGAAAACTCTATAAATGCTATTTATTATAATACATTATTTTAAATTTGGCAACTTTATAAATGTTAAAGAGTTTTAAGTATACGCAGTGTATTCCAAGTTTTTAAAGGCAAATATTTGTCAATTTTTTATGAGTTACTATCAGCAATAACATTTTTATTTTTTTTGGGGGGGGGGGGGGGGCCCCCTCCACCCTGGGTACGGCCTTGCATTCCAGCGATGTGTTGATACAGAAAAAAAGTTGTATATATTTTGAATAACCTCAAAAAACCTTACTGCTTCCAAACAACAGTTTACGGCATCATTCACCACCGAATTCAACGAATGCGCATTGCATGGGACATAAAAGGCTCTTCAATTTAGCTCTTTAACTATTGCTTGGACACCATTGTGTATTCCCCGCATGTTCGCTCCGTTATCGTAGATTTGTCCCCTCTTATCATTTAGACAAATGCCTTAATCTGACAGTTCTTTAAGTAAAATTTCCTACATACTTGCACCTGTAGATTTTTCAAGTTCTGCGAATCCAATGAAGGGTTCATTGATAGAAACTTCTGAAGGTTTGTCATTTGTCGATTCATTTGCTGTAACAAATATAACAATCATTGTCATCTGTTCTTTGTGACTGGCGTCTTGTGTGCAATCGAGAACTATAGCGTAATATTTTGTATTTTTAGATAATTTATCACTTTCTGTTTTACCTCCTTATTCAACAGTTGAATGATCTCATTCTGAATATTTTTTCCCAAATAATGGTCATGAATTTCATCTGATTTTATACATCTTATATGTTCTTTCATTACCGGATCAAAGTCAGCAATAACTTCAACAAATTTCAAAAGTTTCAATTATGAGATGTATATAACTGATCAGACTGCCCTCTCAGGGGTAAATTTTGAACTCCATGTACTCTGACCAAAGATATTATTCTTTCTAATACATCCTTCCGGTGTTTCGCTTCACGATTTATAAGGCGCTGATTCACGTCATCAATAGTTTTATTTGTCATCTTCATTTTAGTTCTTTCCAATCATGATAACTGGTTAAATGATCTGGAGATTTTTCATGATGCTGCAATATACTTGACATATTTTTCCAGTCACAACTGCCATGTGTTGCTAAGACAGATTTACTCCTGTTATATATTCTGCAGCAAAAACAATATATCTTTTATACTGACGTAGAATAAATCAACTATTTCCTTTTTAAAGTTTCTCCGTTAGCCAGTTAGCGTGTATAGTGGTAATTAGAAAAGTGTCTCCCACTTTCATCTTTTGGATAACTAGACTCAAATTTGATTTGCTTTGGATCATGGTGAATAAGAAAACAACGATCTGGTCATTTAGCAGGATCCTGCATTATATCTGAATCAAATTCATTTATTTCATTTTTAGTTTTTAATTTTATATTTTTCATTTTATTTTATTTTGCTGGAATTTGCCGCTCCTTGAAATAATGCCGCTCTAGGCGGCTGCCTATATCCCCTATACCTAAAGCCGGCACTGCTTCAGGGTTAAGTTAAGACCAAGTTGGGCCTGGTGCTAAATAGATATTTTTGGCATTGGTTTGCCTTTGGTACTTATGTATTTCATTTGAATGTCCCAGTCTATATCATATGAATTGTGATACGATTGGTTATAATTATTACTATTATTAATAGTACAATATTAATAGTATTAAAATTAAATTAGTATTGATACTATTGAATTAAGTTCATTACTGAAGTATTATGTTCATATTGATGTCACTATTATATTTAATTCACATTAAAATGTAATAAACAAACATCAATTCATCTCGATCAACATATAAGTCTGAGTAAAAAAAATTCAACCTAACTACAGAATATTTAACACAAAAATTAACAAAGCACACAATTAGTTAATTCGTTAAATAAAATCATAAAATTATGCTTGGAGGATGAATAAAAAAAACATGTAAAATTATGTTAGAAAAAAATCAACTTACAACAAATTTAGCTGATTGGTCCTGATCTATAACAATTACAAGGTCGTATTTATTTGTAACTCATCCAGTTTTTTTTTCAAATGCGTTGGCGATTAAGCCTATTTTCTCCAAATGGCGAAATAAAAAAATAATTCATTTGATTATAATAGTTATGTATATTACTAATATAACGAATAACTATTGGAACACAGCAGCTACTTTATCAGCAACACACAACGGTCGGAAATTATATAATTATAACACAGGTACTGTTACAACCACCTGAAACCGCTGCCGACTTTCCGTAAGAAAACATTCATTAGATATTAATAGACACTGCACGACTTCATGTGACGTCACAACCAATAGCAGGACAAGGTGTGTTTACTTTTCAGGTGTATGTTTTTTAGTTGTTTATATCCAAATTCAACTGAATATCATTGAAAGAAAGGGGGAAACTAAATACGCCTAAAATGTTTAAATGCATATAGAAGGGAAAGTTAAATGCTCCACGATTTCACGAATATTAAATTACTGATTCAATGGTACGTCAATGAACCGCTCTTCTCTCTGTGAATTTAAATTTTCTGTCACATGCAGAGAACGTGAGAAACTCGGAAGAATTCGGGCTGTTTCAAATATCGACTTTTGGAGACAACGTGGGCGGTGTAAAGGGAATAAATATCCACGAGTCCTTGTGTGAGGAGTGTATAAGATGCGCAAATGATTTATGAAGATCAGAACTTGTTATATGAAGCACTGACAGAAGTAAAAAATGATAGGACCCGGCGATGCTGGCGGCCCCGCCTATAGCAGAAAATGTTTAGCTTGTAATAAAAAAATTATCATTCAAAACCTAGCACCTAATAACATTTGCTACAGGCCGTCTTAGATACAGGCCGCACGATGGATTAACCTGCCTCTGCCTTCTTTGAACAAATGTTTATAATTATATATTTATATTATTGTTAATTAGATCCATTTTATTTAAATGTGGGCTTTATAACATATATCAACTACCATTATCTCTTCCTGAATAATATAAGGGGCCGATTACAACTTATATAACGCCGAAGGGGGAGAGGGGGTGGATGCAAATAGGACCGTTTTAAGGTCATCGTAGGCGCTAGGCACTTTCAAAGTCGTAGGCCCTTCCTGATTTCATTTTTTTAATATTTTTCAAGAATGCACTTGTTTTCACTTTATGTTCTGGCTTTCGTAGGCCCTTGAAAAGTCCGTAGCCCCTAGGCCCTGGATGCAAATTTATTATTTTTTTTATATTGGGGGTTCACACTAGTGTTACATAATGTTATATGGGGGGGGAGGGTAAAAAATTGACATTTTTGCGTTATATAATATGTGAACGGCCCCTAATGGTGTACAAACTTTTAGAGTAGCGGGCCACATTGACCCGCGGGCCGGGACATGAACAGATGGAGGAAGTGTTGCCATGAACTTATATGAAATAAATGTAAACGTCAGAACGTGAAAGGTTAGTGCTGTTCTTTACTCTGAAACGATTGGTGGGCCAGAGAAAACAGTCTAACGGGCCGAATTTGCCCGCGGGTCATAGTTTTGACCATTCCCCTCATCCACACACCTTCATGCGTGATGTGGTTTAGCGGGTAGCATATTGAATAGTCCGTATTAACATATAAAAGGATAGTGTTGACTATGTTGTAGAATATTGGTAGACTACTTAGTGGAAAAAAAAGGTGGGGGGGGGAATCTCTATAATTATACAACTTCAGCCTTCATATAAATTTAAACTGGTTTACTACTTACAGGCTATAAAATAATCTGTGTAGTAAATGAAAAGTTTTAGATGTATGGGAATAATTTTAAGGGACACAAAATTAACAGGGTATCAATTTGTCCGGAGATTTCCGGAGAACAATACGAGTTAACGATTTTAAAATGAGAAAAACACTGTCACTACGGCCGATTTTCGTCTGTGTTCCTTTTTAATACTATGATATTATTAGAAATGTTTCGATCCCCATAATTCTTCTTTATGATTTATTTTGATAAGAATAATTGCATTATCCACGCACTCTATGGAATGAGGCTAAATAAAGATATGTTTATTGTTCCAACCCCCCTCGGACCTCCTCCCTAAGCTAAGGCCCTTTCCATAATCATGTGTATAAGGCTGTAATTCGAAAAAAGTAAGTTTCCAAAAATATACAAGCATATACATGCACATGTTTTAGAGCAAAATAATTTCATCTAAACTATGCAAATTAATATTGATATAAACTAACATTATTGTATGGAAAATACACGGTAGATCTGGGGGGGGGGGTGCAAATATTGCGCAATGGCATAAATTGCTCTATCATTCTATAATAAGAATTAACTACTTTACGTAATAATAATTAATAATATTTTATTACACAAACCTTTTCCCCCTATTACTAAAACTATCTATAATTATTAATAATTTTATTTTACGAATAAGTTATCTTGTGAATGTAAGCTGACATTTCCTGCATAGTATGTGATGATACCCCAAAGCCGTAGCTAGCTATTGTGGCACCCTGTTCGAGTTACATTTTTGGCGCCCTCCTCCCAAAAACAAAAAACAACATTTAATGGCATTCTTTCGACACCCTTCGTAGTTCGACGTCATGTGCGGTCGCACAAACCACAGAAGATTACTACCATGAAAAGGTTCCATTTGAGAGGCCACAATGGTCAAAATATGTCATTTCTCAAGACTTGCTTATGCCTGCCCTGAAAATATCGCGAATGTCTTTACTTAAAAAAAAATGTAGTTCAATAATTACGCTTCAAAAACATGAAGTGCAATAACTACTTATTTACTAAGAATCACTTTTTATTTTCACTGCAAGTTTCTCAATTCTGCTACATGCCAAACCAGTACTCTCCCCCTACCTGGGGCTTTTTTGGTGAAAATGTTCTAAGTTCATTCAATAATATATTTTGAATACATTACACTTTGACAAAGATAAGTAATAACAGAACAAAAACAAACAAAACTAACATATTGGAAATAAATGGATGAACTGGCAACCAATTCAGTTTCATTAAATTTTATTTTCATCAATTATAAGGTCCTGCTATTTTTATCAAAATTAACTATAGTTGGAAAAAAAAATATTTTTGTTTCTCTCGTTAATTTTTAATAAATTAACCCAAGTCATCAAAAGACGTTTTCAATATATGTGGCCATTAATTAATCAAACACAGAAATAAAATAAATAGTTAGTGGCAGGAAAAGTGCAAAACAAGCAGTAGGGAAAGTGCTTATACATGACTAGTTTAACACTATTTTAACTGTATTTTAAAATCTATTTTCAAAAATAATATCCAGATTTTTATTCACTGGAATGCCAAATATTGATGCTCCATTTGTTTTATAACTTTAAAGAAAAAAATATAATTAAAAAAAATAAAAGAAACAAATGATTTATTTTTATTAAAAGTTTTTTTTCTCTTCTGAAATACAGATATAAGGCTTGCTAAATACCTGTCTACATGACTGCAACTTTCATAGTTGTGTTTCCAACACATTGCCTAAAATATACCATGGGTCAACTGATGTCTGGATATGACTTTCAGTATAAAAGAGCTCATACTTTAAATGGTTAATAACATTTACACACATTCACTGATAAGATGTCAAATATAAAAGAATGAAAGGCATAAAAATGTATTCACTGAAAACAAATTATGAATAGAAAAGCCGGAATCAGTTTTCTGAAATAATGCTTTGCTTCATTTTAAACATTTTTTTAATCAGGATAAAGGAAACTTTTAAAAATCGCCAACACCTAATGGCCCAAATCCAATTTCTGTGTCTAAAAAAACTAAATCAAAGCAAAGGGTGTACACTTTAATCAGCTATGACTTAGTATTAATATGAGGTACACGGAAAATAATGATGTATACATTGCATACATGCATTTGACATTTAAGCTATTGCAAGAAAAAAAAAATCTCACTTTTTATAGGATATAAAGTGCAAAGCAAGACAATTCGTTAAACATGCTTGGTCTAAACAATAAATGCCATATATATCAAACTGGCGTCAACTATAATCAGGCTTTTATATCCTTTTCTCCTGCAAATCGTAAGACTGCATGTTAAGGTACCAATCTTAATAGATTCATATCTCACAGCAGCTGCATTTATAGAGCACTATAACATGGAGTCAGTTACTAAACAGCCAAAAGTTTTTAAAAAATTCATGACTGGAAAATATAAATATAACAAGACAAATTTTGTTTTGTTTTACACAAATATACATCATTTTTGTTTTATATATATATATATAGTAATATAATATAAAATCACATATTTCTAAAAGGCAAAGTTATTTCTACACAAACAATATTATAACAATAATTGGGATGAAACCACTTTGCGTACATTGTATTTTCTTTTCATTTTATTTTTTAAAGATTTTTCTTTTGGTAAAGTGTTTGTTAATACACAATTTCTTTGTATTTAGTATACACAATTTCTTTGTATTTAGTATACACAATTTCTTTGTGATTACTACACACCATTTCTTTGTATTTAGTATACACCATTTCTTTGTGATTACTACACACCATTTCTTTGTATTTAGTATACACAATTTCTTTGTATTTAGTATACACCATTTCTTTGTGATTACTACACACCATTTCTTTATTTCTAAAGAAATATTTAGTCCCGCCTTTAAAAAAAAATGGTTAGGCATTCGGAAAATTACAAAGTATTTTCAACACAGACAAGTAGCAAAAATCATCAGAGAAGCCATTCAAGTTAAATGTCACATTTAATGGCAGTGCAAAAAAAAAAAATTACATTAGAACCATTGACATGATTTCCAATGCCAAAGTAATAAATCTTCTGATTTAAAATATTTAAATAAAAAATATATGAGATTTTAAGCTTGACAAATAAAGATAGAGGAAGCTGTTCTACATGCAGGCATGCAAAAAAATAGACTGCTTCCAATTCCCATTCAGGCGGGCTACATTTTTGTGCACCACCCCGTATAAAAGTATTTGTAAAAAAAAGAATTAGAGGGAGGATTCCTAAAAGAAATAGAACAGAGCAGAACTCTGAGAAACATTATTTGCAATATGATGGTAAAGTTAATCATGCGATATCATCATGGATATTAAAAGGGATGATGAAATGATTATAGGAAAAAAAAATGGCTTAAAAAAATAGAAGATATACCAGATGGAAACTCAGACAACTATCTTATTCTCAAAGCTATAATCTCACTAATAAAGTAAAAATCTAAACTTAAGAACATATATATCTTAATGACAAACTTGCATGTCATAAGGTCAATGAAGTTTAACATAATGAAAGATTTGATTTATTGCTTTGAAGTTTATCTTACCAAAAAAAAAAGTATAAAAAATAAAATAAAACCAAGTTGTACATCGACTACAAGATCAGCAGATTCATCGCCAAAAAAAAAAAGGCCTTTGCAATAAGAACTGACAAAAAAAAAATGTATACAAAAGTACAAATACAAAGTGTGTTAAATAAAATTAAATGGAAAAGAATATAAAAATTGGCCATTCTTTGGCACAAATTTCAAACATTTAGCATCTAAATAAATCTACAAGTTTGATTTTGTAAAGATTAGACATCACTGTTAATATTACAAAAGATATAAATAAAACAAAAGAACTAGATAGACACTTCAGCTAGTTTTAAAGTTTGACACTAAATATATATATATAAAAAAAAAGATGAAAAATGCTACTGGAACCTTCAAAAAGTAAGTAAAACATTAATCCCTTCTAGCCAATGGAGATATTTCATACAACCTCAAAGGACATGCAACAGTAAAGTATAAGTTCTACTTCATTACTTAATGATGTTAAAAGCTCATGCAGCTCAAGTAACATTTAAAAGAAAAAAAAAATAATAAATAAACAGGCTAAATACAAGTTTAGTTCAGTCAACTGAGTAAATAAAAACAAGTTGGAAAAAAAAAACAAGTAAAAGTGATAATACTAACATTTTTAGCATGTATTTTAAATTAAATATTAATATTTCCATCATGATGAATTTGACAATATAAATATATTATTTGCAAAGAGTAAAATTTGAGTGGCCAACATAATAAATAGAAGCTTAAAAAAGTAAATAATCAGCCATCTTTCTTTTTTTTTAATAATATGTAGGCAGTATTAAAGCTTTTGTATAGAAAATTATATATTAGTTTCAGCTAAAAAAAAAAAAAAATATAAAATCTTAAATCTCTACATGAAGGAAAAAAAATAAATTCCTAGTGATCATAAAATAATTAGTATGATGCACTTGTCTAACAAGGATTAAAGAAATGTGCCACATCAATGGAAATATGACTAAAAATTGTCATACATAGTGAGAAAAGTAATGGGTTAAAAAAAAAATATTCAAAATATTTTATGTTGTAAGATTCTGAGGTTTATACTTATTTATTACATGATGAAAAATCGTGGGCTCATTTCACCTCCTGCAATGGTCTACACCAATGGTGCACAACTTGAGGATGTAGGCAATGTTCCCTCTAAGCTGAGCCCGTGAGCGATCGCTCACACAAATTCAGAGCGGCGCTCATACCACTCTACGATCGCTCACTCCGACGGACGACATCGTTTAAATCGCTCACAAATTTTGGCGTCAAACAAAATGTCGCTCAGAGATAACATTTTTTTGCTTACTTCATACCACACCTTGGAGGGAAACATTGGATGTAGGGGAGGTAAATGTTGGCCAGGGAAAAAAAAAATCAATTTATTTATTTACAAATATGTTAATGTAGACAGTTTGACGGCTCCACTAACTAGAATAAAAAAGGTTAAATAGGGCGATCAGGTGAAAGGGTTGTGCTTCCCTGGTCTAAACCAATGGTGGACAACTTGACTCTCAGGACATCCTGGGCTTCTTCATCGAGTTTAGAGCGGAGGAACCCAATGAAAATTAAAATTTTTTATTTTATAACATTCTCTGTGAAATCTAATAAAATCAACCACAATGTGGCTCTGAATAATACAAAAACACCAGAATGCTGCTCTCATTGAACATAAGCGGGGCCCCCTCTGATTTAGACAGAGGGATTAGTAAGTAAAAAGATACAACTTTAAGCCTACTGAATATGAAATACAAAAAAAAAATAAAAAATTAAAATAATTTACAAATGTACAAAAGTCATGAAAGGTTCATAAAAAAATTGATTCTAATTTACCTCATAGTAATATACAGTATATACATAATGAATGAAGAGTATTGTAATTATTTAATATATATTTAGTAAAGGTAATATGTATATATAAAGCAAAAAAAAAAAGAAGTACAATTTGTTCTGTTTACAAGTTCTGCAAAAGTAAAGATTTTCTATAGGAATCGATGAGGAGCATCGGAAAAGATAGAAATGCGAGTTGATCTATTTCTTTTAGCTGTACTATGAGATAGTGAGTGTAAGAATGTTTATCTTTCAAAACTAGAGTAAGGTACAGCCCAGCAGCGTGAAAATTTTACAGCAGGGGCCAGGCAATAGCAGGGGGGGGCCAGGTAATACATTTTACTAAGTAGAAAAAATAAGCAGGTGGGGCCAGATAAAATGCAGGGGGCCCCGGCCCCCCCCGCACGCTAGGGGCCTGGTAAGGTACCCAATTTTCAAGCTGGGTGGACATTACTAAAAGTCACATCAACCAGCGCAAAATGGTGGCACTCGATTGGGATTGAAACCTGATACCTCGAGGTGAAACAGATGTCTCCTATTTATAGTCTTGATTGAGCTCTACTGACTAGAGGTTTCATAAAAAAAAAAACATGTAAAAAGATGAGGTCCCCACTAGTCAAGCGCTAGAATACAATCTTTAACAGGGCTAATAGATTGGTGAAATTATTACTAATTTTAATACACATTGGTGCACGGCAGAAAAGTACAAATGAAATGTTTAATAAATAATGATAATACACAAGTATTTAAATAAGATTAAATTGTATTTTAATAAGATGAAAATTGTAAAAATAAAAAAAAATCAGACTTGTTAATCCAGTTAGAAATGTGAATGACTATCTGTTTAATTTGTAAGATAAGTATACCGGTACTGTGGACCATGGCAGGCCATTGATCAGATAAATGACAACAATATCAAGGTGACTATGATGTGACAGCATGTGAATGTGCTGATCAAGGACAACATAAAAATGTGTCCATCATCAAATATTATCAAGTCTCATAATCCTAGACAACAACAAAGCTAGCTAATATTAATGAAGAAATGCCACAGTTACTGAACCTAGTGCATCATTTAAATATGAAGTCACTTTAAAAAAAAAGTATGAAATTAAAAAAAAAAAAATATAATAAAACAAATCAAACTACTCACAAATAATTAAATAAGTTTTCTAAATATAGCCAGTTAAACAATTAAAGGTAGGTGTGGATAACATGCACAAAGGGAGCAAATGTTTTCCTGAACAGTGCAGTGTGCTAACATATCGTTAATATAAATATTTTTCGCCACTGTGAGTTTTCAATTCAGTATCAGTCACAAGAATCAGCCACCAATATCAGTCACACGAATCAGTCACTGTTGTCAGTCACAGTTTTCAGTCACCGTTATCAGCTATATTGAAAATGTGAGCTATAAAAATTAGGCATTTTAAAAAAATGGGAATTTCATTCAAGGGATAAAGAATATTTTTCTTTCTTTTAAAAGCGAAACAAAAAAACTCCACTAAACAAATGTATGAACATTTTTTATGCTTACACTTTTATATTTATACAGCAAATCGGCATACAAATGTAAGCTTAACAAGTACATGTGACAAAAATGAACTATCATTCTAGGTGATAATATATGAAGTGTTCACAGATAACATTTCCCGACAGCAATCACAAAAGTTTGTCAAAGGTTTATTAAATGAAACAATAAAATTACTTTAGAAAGAAGATAATCCAATAATATCGATTAAATTACTTTAGAAAGAAGATAATCCAATGATGTTGATTAATGTCACAACAACACAACAAAAAAAAAAAAAAACAACAGTAGTTTGATTGTTAATTATAATAGAAGAAAGCAAAACATGAAAAATAGAATGCTACAACTACATCAGCTAAATATAGTCTATTGTCTTCACAGTTTAATACAAAAAAATGTCAGCATTCTATCAGTACTCACCACTCCACTGAATTTCATCATGAGACAGTGCTATAGTGTGATCCTTCAGGTAACAAGACCATATCCCAGGTAAAGATAAAAAATAGAAAGAAAAACAGATGGCATCACACAAATCTCCAAGGCCACAATGAATAAATATCAACAATGAGCATCACAATGAGGAGGCCGGGGGGGGGGGGAGGGAAAGAAAAATCATGAAGTTAAAACCACATCAACAGAGACAATGCATTTTTGTATTTTGCATGACAGAAGATCACAAAATATTTTAATCAACAAACATAATGAGTTATGAAAGCTATTGCCATTTGTATATCCACAATTCTCACAGGTTTTACATAAACAACATTGAAACGAAGTACTGATTGAAAAGCAGACGACTGATGGTAGGTATTAGGTGGATTTTCAAACTGCCATGCAAATACTCATGATGTATGCTTCTTAAGAAAAAAGGTATTCCATGAGCATAAGCGGGAGCCTTAAATATAAATCCTTAGTAACAGACAGTACAGCCAAGTTTTGTGCTCATTTTTAAGAATATATATGAAAATTATAGAATAGTACAGTTACTAATAATACAACTTGATAACTTTGACTTGAAAGGCGGAAGAATAAAAGATAGCCGGCTAATTTCTAAAAAAAAACAAATTAAACAAAAAAAATAATTCACAGGTGATTTTTTTCAATGCAACTTAAAAAATAGTAAATTTTATCTTATAATTCTAATACATTTTAGAAAAATATTTTATTTTTAGCATATTCTAAATTATTTGACACACTTTATAGTTAGTAATGAGCTATTGAGAATCGGTTGGTTAAAAAAAATGAATCGTAAACAAAACCTAAAAATGTTTTATGTATAAATTTTTGTGTGGTTAAAGATTGATTTCATTTTTACAATAACACCATTACAGTATGCAAACTTTTTCTTTCTAAATGTCAAAAATACAAACCTCAGTGATATGGGCTACATTTACAAAACAAACTAACCAGGTAAAGGAAAATGTTGTGCATTTCTATATCACAGCACATCACGAATGAGTGACAGCTGTTGTCATGGAAATATTTTGTGCGCTTGATTCTGCACGTACAACCCACTAGTTAAACCTGATCCAATGAAAAAAAAATAACAAAATGCTAAACTATGTCCGATATTAAATGTTAATGTAATGTCTTTACAATTCATTTGGTTTTTAATGGACGGATAAAACAATGACCTAACACTTACAGGAATAAAAAAAAAACTATCATTTAAAAAATGTGGTAATAGATAACATGAAAAGTAACCTTTTATAATTAAAAAAAAAAATTGATAGTACTACCATTGTAAGCTCCTGACAAAAATGCGCATCTTGTCCTAAAACAGTTATGTTAATTATTTTTAAGAGAACAGAAATATCAAATAACATAAAGCTGCTGATATAATGATTAAAGAGCAATAACTCATGCACAAAAATACAATAAATATTTATCTTTTGAATCAGAACTAATAAAAATCTTATTAGATCTTGTTTAACAACGCTGCTTAGGCAGATTAACTGTCAGCTTTTAATTTATTTACGCCGCTTAGGAAGATTAACTGTCAGCTTTTATTTTGTTGATTTAATATTAACAAAATTATGTACATATTCTGGTGATTTAGTTTTTTTTAGTAAAAATATCCAATCCTTATTTTGTGTACCCGTTATCACATATAAAAGGTTAATGGTCGCAGTGTTCTACTGCAATTTTGTTCATAAAATGCTATGTTTTCTAATCAAACAGTACTTTCAATGCGTCCCTTTTTCATATTATTTACTTCATCAATTATAACTGAGCTCGCTAGTTCAAGGTTCCAGTTTAAAGTTTCTAAGAGACGATGGCAGGTTGCTCTAGGGGCTACACCCAAACGGAACAGTTGCTCAACTTTTAGATATTTTACAGCACTCTCCACATCCCAGTGCGTGGTTGAAAGTGCTGTGTAGCATTCATCATCAGTGACCCCAATGACGCGACTCTGCACCTGAGCAATGCGGTCCTGTGGAGACGAGCCCATTAAACGGCTTTCATCAGCTACGCTCTTTCTCTGGGCTAGTATGGGTCTTGGTTTGGACGGTGAGGAATGTCGAGACCTCTGGTATTGCTGCGATCTAGGTGGGGACTCCCCGAGGCCACAGCTGCCCCCGCTTGATTTAGAGGATGAACTGGACATGTTGGAGAGAGATCTCTGGATCACTTCTTGTCTCATCAGGCCACTTACATTTTGGTAGTCTCTGACATTGCTATGCTCATCACTGATGTCAAAAGCTGTGTTCACCAAAAATGGTTTCACAGTAGCTGTTGTTCTCTGAGGCGGTGACTTTTCACGTTTGTAAGAAGAGTCCTGCTCGTTAATTGAAGGGATGAGGAAGTAGTGTGTGTGGCTAAGCTGGTGACCATCTTGTTTCAGTGGTAAAATGTACGGCTTCTCAGAAACAGTCTTTGGTCGACTGTTATGCATACTTGTCTGGTAAGTTCTGGGCGGCAGAGGTGGTGGCTTGCTTGAAGGAGATTGAGCGTCTTCGGCCTTAATATCTTTAACAGCACTTTCATTAAAATCATCATCAAATTCATCATCGTCAAATTCATCTCCCCAGGTGGATTCACTAAAAGCAGAACTATCAGCATAGTGCTCTGTTGTGTACATTTGACCAACTGCACCATTGCTGCTGCCAACAAAAGCAGCCATTTTGTTCTGATAAATGTCTTGCTCAACGGTCATGTTTGAGTAGTGTGTTGACTGGAAAAGTTCCTCCTTGGGAACATCATCGTATAAAGGAAAACTTGATGTCCTCAATGCCTTATCCGCAAAGCTCGGATCTTTACTTGTTCTTAGAGATTTAGCTGAGCTAGAATCTTCATCCCCACTGCAACTCTGCAGAGACGAGTTAAACTTGGTAGATCTTTGATGCTGATCTTTTCTGTTTGTCTCCCCTACAATCTGGAAGTCTTTGGTCATGATCTTTTGTGACTGAATTGTCAGGTCACTTTTCAGAGCATCGTTGAGCCAGTCAAAAGCCTTCTCTGTTTTGATTTTGTCGGGGTCAGGTTGGCTCATTTTGGCTGTTGGCTTGAGGACATTGTGGGGCAGGACAGGCGGCTGCTGAAGGAAAGGATTTTGTGGCAGCTGAGTGTTTTTGAGGTCCACTGAAAGCAACGCCTGAGTAGACTGTTGTTGTGTTAACCCAGCCTTATTAGGCAAAAGGCTCGCATTAGAGTTTACCACATTTTGCAGACGTTCCCTGAAAGCTGGGTCTAGGCCAGCAGCTGTTGGAATAGATACATTTCTGTCAGGATTATTCTGAGTTTTGCTAGCACTCTGTGGCCTGCTGAGTGAAGGGGAGTTAAATCTTTGGTTTTTCACACCAAAGCCATTTGTGACTGGCGCAGGTGGCTGATAAGACAGATCTTCTGCGGGGGGCTCACAATAGAGTAGCCCATCTGCCGCAGGTACAGACGTGAAAGCTGAATCTTTTGTTCTTTCACAGCTCACCCCTACACTACTATTGTGAAGCGTAAAAGGGATGGGTGTGGGCTGACCTGCATACTGAGAGGAAGAGTTTGTACGTTTCGTTTTGATATTGCTATCCGGTCCTCCTGAGCTCAATGTCAAGGTGCTACTTGGAGGTTTCAATGAATTTAACTGTAACAAGGAAGCTGCAACTGATGACTGCAAAGATGAATTAGAGCTATTTCTTGCTTTGCTGAAGTTTTTTATGTTGTCTGGTGCAGAGTCTGAACTGGACGAGCTGACAGTGTCTCTGGTTATATTGCTGCTCCAGTTGATGGCACCGTTTGTGGTCAGGGTGTGGAAGCGGGCGTTTACATCAAATGGGTCAGGCTCTTTATTACTGAACAGAGGCTCTGGAAGATCTATGTTGCCATAGTGCTGCTCAGTATTGATGCAAAGTGAATCAAAAATATCCAAGCTGGGTGGTTTCTTTGTTCCTTCCTGGCTACTGTCTTTAGGGGAAGTTGCTAGGTCAATAAGAAGTGCATCTGATTTGCTTTGCGGCTTGACATCAACACTGCAATGAAAAATTACAACAAATTTTGTCTTTAATTATACCATACCATATAAATATCTAGAAAGCTGGTTAAAAAAATATTAGACTGAAGTAATTTAACTCCAAAATGATTATGTCAAGAATACACACAAGAATCTGGATTCCGATTCTATTATTTACATTAAAATATAGTCGACTTTGACAGGAGATTCAAACTGACACACACACACACACTCATCAAAAGACATGAAAGTCAAATCTATTACACAGATTCGCTGACTATTATATATGTATACTATTGAAGCACCAAAATGGTTATTCTTGGTCAAATTTTATCTGCATAGTATCCATCTATTGACTTTCTTTTGTACTCAAATCTATTGATAGGAGACACACACAGAATCACTAACACATGCACACATCCACACACAAAAAAAAATATTACCCAGTTAAAAAAAAAAAATATAATGTAAGTTACATTGGCTGAAAAACAAAAGTTTCCAATGGTTTCAAAATCTATTGGCCATTTTATGCCAAATAAAGAAATGAATAGCTAGTATTATTTCATTGAGCTGTCTTCTTATTGGACCAATATTGTTACAACTCATGAAAATAAATAGCACAAGTAACTGTCATTTAGAGAGAATTTGCAGTGCACAAGTAAAATAGAACAGGATTATTTGAGTCAAGAAGATGAGGTTTATTTTATTTACTTAATTAAATGACACTTATTATATTTACCTAAATTGAATTTATCTTATCCACTCAAATTGAATTTATCATATCAACTTAAATGACTTTCATTATATCTAATTAAATGACATTTATTATATTTACTTATATGACATTTATTATATCTACTTATATGACAATTATTATAACTACTTATATGACATTTATTTATCTTTTTTGACATTGTAACATAATGTTGAAAGCATCCTCTTAACTAAAATTAAAATTTTGAAATCCTCATTATGAAATATGAATCTTTCCTCCTTTTTTTTTTTTTTTTTTACAACATTCTCTGTACACTCTACTACATAGTAAAGTTCCCTTAGCCCTAACGGGCCATCGGAGCAGATGAAGTGTTAATTCATCTGTTTCTATAACCTCGGCATATGAAGGGATTGTGCGGTTAGCACAATGCCCAGCCGCCTTTACTTCCCCAACTTAAAGTCAGGTACCCATTTAAAACTGGGTAGACTTGTGGGACAGCTTTGCATCAAATTTCACCTGGAAAAAATTCCATGGGCCTCACCGAGGATCGAGCCCAGGGCTCTCAGGTCGACAGTCGAGTATCTACACCACTCGGCCATCCATTCCACACACTCTACCACATAGCTTCGTTAGCAATTTAACATATTAACACTCTGGAGCAGATTCAGTAATACAGCTTGATGTTAAATATAACATGAACTAAACTAAACAAAAATGCACATGAAAGAACTCAAGACAGAAAGAGTCACCTGATATTGGAAACAGCTGACGGACTTTCACTGCCAGCATGAGGAGCCGTCGACCTCTTGGGCGGCGGCTGCTGCTGCTTCTTCTGACTCGAGCCGTTGGGCCGCTGTGACGGCTGCCGCTGTCTGACAGGATCAGAGGTGGGGCGCTTCAGTTCAGGATCTCCTTTCAATTTACTGTAGTTGAACTGGAAACTACCAGACTGAACTAAAAAGAGAAATGAATAAAATTTACAAAAAAGTGTTAACGAGAATAAATTAGTTAACTTTATTTTGGGTAAACTTCAAAGTGATCAGAGTCTGAATGTAACAAAACTGAATCTTGTGAGAAGATCTCCACATAGGAAGAGTATGAAAAAAACACTAAACCATCAAGATGATTGACTAAGTACAAAATACTATTTAAATGATAAAAAAAAAAATAATCATTATATCCATGTAATGACGTGGTACAGATTGAAATATTATGCTCAATGCCATATTACTTTTTACATTAACAAGCTAGTGCAGTTTTTAATTAACTGATTAAAGTAATAAGTCTTCAACAGAGCAGATTGTTTGTGAACTGACACTCTTTTATACCTTGAAGCTTTATATTTTTTATAATCTTCTTTAATCTGAGGGTAACATATGGTCATGTCAGCACCTGACTGTTGACCTGAGTGTCTCGAGTTCAGTGAGAACCAAGGAAAGTTATCAAAGGTCCCAGTGAAAGTGTTTGAAAGTACCCCAAGTCCACCCAGCTTTGAATATGTACCTGACTTTAGTAGGGGCAGCTTGGTGCTGTGCTAACAATACAACCCTTTTATACGCTTTTTGTTTATAGAAACAGATGATTTCTACACTCCATCTGCACTGATGGCCCTTAAGGGCTAAGAGAACTTTACTTCCTGAAAGATGCTTTTATCAATGCTTCATTTATTTTTTAGTAAGGAAAAAAAATGAAACTTAAACAGGGACAACACTAGTCCTCCAAATAGTACGGTAAAAAAAATATAAATTAAAAAAAAAAACAAGGAAATGCTTAAAGAAATATATCGGATCTTTAGAAATGGCAACCTTCTACACGGATAAGTGTGTTAATATAATAATCAAGGAGTGTACAAAGACTAAGAAGCATCCTACTTTTTGATCGAAGCTGAGTGGCTAGTCCTTTATCTTCTTCAAAAAGATCTGGTGGGTCCATTGGGTTTCTAAGGTAAACACTGAGGAAAAAATAATTTTAAAAAATCAATAAATCATGTTATAATAGCTAAAAGCACAAAAATTATATTCTTTAGATTTACATTCTAAAACTGGATTTGAATCAATTTTACCATTAAAACAGTCAATTAAAAAGTCATTTAGTTAAGAAAAAACTGTGAAAGAAAAAAGTCTCAAAGTGAAGATATATGTTTAAAAAAAAAAAAAGATAGGACCAGAATTGGTTTACTGTCGCATGAGCGATTCCAATAAGTGTTTGAGGAAATTATTTTAAAAAATCATTTAACTGCAGGCATGTCAAATCTTGTTAGTTAATTTGGGAGTGCAGCATAAAAGCAATCTTATCTGGTTTAAATTTGTTTTTGTTTTTTTTTTTTAATCTTTTCAAATTAATTCTATATAAAAACTATAGCATAATATAAAAAAAAAATGCTACTGATATTATTTTGTACATTTATTTACACATTTTTTTAAGGATATATTTTTTTATTTATTGAAGGAGTTACTGTAAACATTAACAATATTTTACTAAACAAATTCAGCGAATACAAATACAAGTGTTCAATAAACTTTTGTGCTTAGACCCAAAATACATTCCTCTTATTATATACGAAGTGGCTACGGTAACATCAAGTGCCATTATATTAGGGTTAGCGGGAGTACTCATTTTTTTTTTGGGTACCGGCAATTATATTAAGGTTAGGAAAAGGATTAGGGTTAAGGTTAGGGGTAGGGTTAGGGATAGGGTGTGGAGCAATATCTATTGATGTCACCCTGATAAAAAAATACAAACTCCGTCTTGATGTTACCGTAGCCACTGCGTATTACATATTTATGAATTAAACCTTAAGTTGCACATTCAAAAACAGCTTTGCTAGACAGTTTCTTATCGAACTCATTTTTATAAAAAGATAATAATCAGAGTTTGAATAGTTTTCTGCCATAATAGGCCGTTCATTGTTGATGTAACTCCTTGAGATTCAGTGCTTAGTTCAGGCTGTTTAGTATAACTGTCAAGCCTATCATTGGAGATGCATGTGTTGCTAAGTGTTTCAAGTCATAATTTACAAATAAGTCGTTTGAAAACAATATAATCCTAGTTAGAGATTCAACCTCACAAAAAAAAGAAAAAAAAAAAAGAAGGCAAACTTAAAGAATTCTGAAAACTCATTACAAAAAGACACTCAATTAAAAGTTATTCTGGAGGACTACAGATAAATGAGTGGGATGGGTGGCAGAGTGGTGTAGATACTCGTCTGTCGACCTGAGAGTCCTGGGTTCGATCCCCGGTGAGGCCCATGGAATTTTTCCCAGGTGAAATTCGGTACGAAGTCGTCCCACAAGTCCACCCAGCTTTAAATGGGTAACCTGACTATAAGTTGGGGAAGTAAAGGTGGCTGGGCGTTGTGCTAGCCACACAATCCCTTTCATATGCCGAGGTTATAGAAACAGATGAATTCTACACTTCATCTGCCCCAATGGCCCGTTAGGGCTAAGAAGGGAACTTTACTTTTACAGATAACTGACCAACGTCAAAGTATATCTGAATCTGGTTAATTCTACCAACACATCTACTTACTCGTCGATCTGACCCGGATCCCCCCAGGTGTTCCCTGTAATGTCACCATGACCAGTGTGAATGAAGCTGTTTTTTAAAGGTACACTGATATCGGCAGCTGAAATGAAAAGGACAAATAGAAAAATTGTTTTTACTGTCAGCTTTTAAAAAAAATAGAATTCATATGTTAATAATTTATATGAACTTTAAAAAAAATAAATAAACACACACATACATAAATAATTATGCACTGAATATCAAGATTATTACAAGATATAAATAAACATTGGAAAGAAAAAAGCACTGCCAGTTAGAACAATTAATAAATGATCATCGAAAAAAAAATTAAATTTAAAAGCTCCAACCTATCTGTGCTCATTTCAGCTTAAGTGCATAAAGAATTTTTTTTTTTTTTTAATTACAAAGATACATATAAAATCAACACAGAGTACTCAACTAACTAGGAAAATAAATTTGTTAATAAATAGAATGCATAAATGAAACTCAATATTTCCTATGTGAAAATTTAAAGTAAAGACCTAAAGTAGAGTGTAAACAGTTTTATCAAGATCTGTTGTAACAGATAAAACTGAAAGCTCACTTTTCTGTTCCAATAAGACTACTCTCTACCTACTGCTTTGCCTTGGGTTATCTGATAGCACTCAATATTCCTACCAGGCAACCAATCAATAACCAATGAAGGATGAAAAAAAAAATTTTTTTTTTTTGTTGTGTTAGCTGATGTCATCAGAATTGTGTCCAATCAATCAGGAATAACAAAGTGCCCAGGGAGAAAAAAAAAAGCTTTGTGATTTAGCGCAACTCAGCTGCATTTTTCATAAAAGCAAATCTTTACACAGCTATATATTTTTGTGCAGTCTGGTCAACCTTTAGAATGCACTTTATTATATGTCCAAAAAAAAATCTTATGACATTAAAATTGTATTTCTTTAGTTGAAATGATTAGCAAATCCAACATTACGATTCAGAAAACATGAGAATGTATAATCCGTTATTCACAATGAGATTAAATAAAATATAACCAACATTTAAATTATAATTTCATTTTAAACCACATTATGTTATCATACTTCACTGGTGGAGGGTTGGGGGGGGGGGGGGACAGGGTGTTAAGTAGAGTTAGTATGAACAACATAATGTAAATAACATATACATGTATATGGGTGAAATACCATGGAATAAGTATACAGGTGACTAGGAGAGTGCCCGTTTATTATACAACAACTGTACACACGCTTTTTAAATACTGCTTATTATCTATCACCACAACGATTAAAAGAAAAAAAAGGAAGAGGCACTTACAGTTTCAAGCAAGTATATGAAGTCTCACAAAAAAATGTGACAGCCGTCAGTTAAGAAATGAAAGAGAGGAGTAGCAGAGAGAGAGAGAGAGAGAGAGAGAGAGAGAGAGAGGCAACCACAGATGCCATCTTAGTACTAAAAAAAAAATATGGGCTATTGATTTCTTCCAGTAGCCTGGTACATTCATATATAAATGTATTTTTTTTTTTAGCAAATGCCACATATAATACCATGTATAATTAATGAAGACACAGAGAACCGGCAAAACAGGCACACACACATACACACGCACTACAGATCACATTTACAAAGTATTTTGTTCAGTTACAAATTAGCCTATTGTGGGTTGACAAGTACTGAATTGGAAAATAAATATGTATTAAAAAAAATGGGGTGGGGGAGGGGTGAAAGGTCAAATCTTACAGTACACTACAGGTACAATATCACCTTTGTGTTACATTACTGTTCTTCTTCAATAATCATTTGAATTTTTTTTTTAAATCTCGAACCCCTATTTTTTTTTAATCTTCTCCATTGCATTAAAATGGAACAGAAAGAGGTTGTATTGTCATATTACAGGCTGACAGTGGGAGTTGCCGCGCAGAATAAAAGGAGGGAGAAAAAAAGAGAGGAGGAATGAAGACTCAGCAGGATTGGTTTGGAAGAAACTTAATACAGCTTAAGGCAGCCATGTGTGAAATTAATCCACACCCCCCCCCCGCCTTCTCCAGCCACATCCACCCACATTTACAACTGTTTCAATGTAATGCAGAGACAGGCTGGTATAGAATGTCATCACTGAACCTCAGTTTTTCCCCCCCACTCCCTCTACACCTTGTAACCTGTTCAGCTCTATTCTTTTCACGCTAGGGGAGGGTGGATAATTTAATTACGATAAATTGTAAGTTTTATTACACTTAATTGCAGCTGGACTGAATGATCTTGCCCACATAAAAGATAAATACACGCAGGAAAGATGTTAGCTTGTTCATTTCTATAAAAATAGAAAAAAAAAAAAGGGAACAAGTTCAAAAGATTTATAGGCGCAGCACACACAAATGGGTGTTTATTTTATACTGCTCTGTCAGCCATGACAAAAGGATAGAAAAAAAAAAGAAAATTCTGCCTGCCTACTGAACTTTAGTTCATATACAGCCACAACAAAAAAGTTAAAACTTGAAAATTTTTCAAAGAAAAGGAAATCAATTTTTATAATTAAAATTGATTGCCTGATTACTGTTTTAGTCTGTAAACACAAACAACACTGTCAACAAATCAAATGTTGAAAATTAACAACTGTTAACCCTCAAATGTCAACACTATTTGCAATGTACCAAACACTACAGTGAAAATTGGTTTTATATTTCTTTATATGAGATGAATAAAAAAAATTAAATAAACACACACACTCCCACTTATATTTTTGATTTTTTAACTGAAAATGATATGAGATCATATTGAAACAATTCACTAAAAATAATGAATAGACTGATAAATTAATAATTATAAAAAACACAGACATGTTTGCATTGAAGATGAAATAAATGGTAATTTTTAAGTTATTAGTTTCAAATGATCTTAGCTAGATCAAAAATAATTGTTGGCTTCATATTATATTTCTTTTTTCTGCAAGATAGAAAAAATCTTAAACCAAAAAAAAATTCTTTTTCGATTTACAGAAAAGTTGATGCGACTGGAACATTTAATAAATATGTTAGCCAAAGAAGTAAACTAATTGCATTCAAATGAAATGCTGCTGTTTCAGTGAAGAATTTCTAATTTAAAGAAAAAAAATATTTCCATTTGATGAGATGCAAAAGTAAAAAAATCTTTAAGGGATATCTAAAGGGATGGGTGGTTGTGCGTGTAGAGCACACAAAAGTGATGATTGGAGGTGTCCCAGGTTCAAATGTCTGTGAGAATCTTGGATTTTTTTCAGGTCCTAGTGAAAGTCAATAAGCCCACCCAGCTTTAAATTTGTATCTGATTTTAAGTTGGGGGGGAGTCAAGGCAGTTGGGTGTTGTGATAACTACACTATCCCTCAAGATGCCATAGCTACTGAAACATGAATCCTACACTTCATATGCCCAAATGAGCCCTTGGGCGCTAAAGAGAACTTTACTTTAAACATTTTTGAAGTATAGATGAATTAATGCTGGTAGAAAATTTAATATTAGAACATTAAGGCCATAAATTGGTGGAATGTAGAGATAATGGATCTAATTAACGAGTAAGAATAAATGTATCTTTTTTTGTGCACCAGAAAATTTTTCTATAATTTCCAATTTATAAACAGATTCTTAAGGATTTAAAAATTCTATATAAAATAAAGAATTCTATTGGAAATATATGTTTAAAAAATATCCGGAAAGTATAAAAAATATCACAAATAGAAATTGAAACTATTTCACGGCTAAATAACTCATTTCTGCCAAATTTCTTTGAAATGTAGAATTAGCGTTGGGTCTTATCCTATAAATTAATATTTTCAATGAAGATATCTGTAAAAATACACAATGAAATTGGTGGCAGTGTAGACATTCAGATGAAGAGAATTAATTTCCTAGTGACATAAACTTGAATCATAGGCAATTTATTAAAAAAATTTATACTGTTTGAAATCTTTTATATTTATTGTATTGAACCACAGAATAATAATAACAGTGTTACTTTTAAATGAAGAATACAATATTCCAGTTTCTATATTTTGAAATAAACTGAATGAATTTGAATTTCTGTAATGCTTTCATATTCACTGTGCAAGGCATGAAATCCTTAGTCTCTGGATAGGCGAATGTCCTACAGCTTTTTAATGTAGTCTTATTATGTAATTTGAGATTGTGTTCAGTTTTTCTTATTACCCCATAGTATTTGTATGATTGCTCTACATTTTTGTCCTATCTGTTATTTGTATGTATCATCATTTTTGATAATCTAAATCAAAACTTTTCAAATTTAAAGTATGTAATGAGGCTACAATGATTATGAGTAATGACATTAGAAAAATGACATAAAAAAAAGGAACAAATAGTTATAAGAAAAAAATATGATTCATCTATTTGCTATTTTAGCGGAACATTGACCACAAAGATAAAGATTAAAAGAAAGTCTTCATATTTACTTGCTAGTTTCCTTTGAATTTCCACCAAACTTCTTGGGAAAGTTCCAACTTCAGCTGTTCTGCGATTCTGTCCTCTCCACCAAAAGTGATCTGGTCTGCAGGAAATTATTTTAATGATCTCATGTTTATTCCATTCTTATACAAATATTGGGTTAACCTTTAGACTAAAAATTTCATTGAATTTTAAAACTTCATGAGGAAAAAAAAACTTAAATTCTACTTACTTTCCATCAATAACAGTAATTAAATCCCCTTCATCTATCTTAAGCCTACTTTCTTCATTCAGTGAGCGTGTAGCTTTCACATTTTCTGGAATTGCCTAAAGATATGACAAATGAATTCATGAGGAAAAAATGTATAATGTAATGAATTTTCAACAACAAAAAAATGTCAGTGTTTGTTATTTACTTCAGAAAGAAAGTCTTTGAGGGCTACAAATGATGGTCTGTCCTGAGGTTTATAGGCCCAGCACTGCATCATCAGCTGATAAATATCACTGGGGCAGTCGGGTGGTTTAGTTAAACGTTCATTCTCAACATCTATCTTGTGCAGAATCTGAAGAAAAAAAAAAAAACAATTTTAAACTTCAGCTTACATAAAATCAATTATTGGTGTAATAACTTTGGAGAGGGAATTAAAAAAAAAATCAATGAGTTCCTCATTCATGAGTTTCAAATGTAGGCAATGTATAAAACATGTCCTCATTTACCTGGGATCCATTAAAACCAAGCCAGGGTTCTTGCCCATAGGTGAACATTTCCCATAGAGTGACACCAAACATCCAAGCGTCACTGGCATGGGAAAACTGTCTAGACTTCAAGCTTTCCGGGGCGCACCTACAATTTGTTTACAAAATAATGTGCAGTTAATGTACACTATATCAGAACTAACTCAAAGTAGAAAAATATACTGATAGATATTGTAAGGACAGTGAAAATAGATAGATAGACATAGATAGATAGACAGTCATATTGTTAGATAGATAGACAGATAGATTGAGTGATAGATTGATAGACAGATAATTAAGTAGACAAACGAATTGCACGGACAGTGAAAATAGGTCAGGACTGATGATTAATAGCAGCAGCGTGTAGAGTTAGGTGTTACGTAATTAGACAGGTGGGAAGACGAAGGCGGGGCGAAAGGGACAGCGTTGGTCAGTTGTAGGGACGGGGAGATATACAGGTCACGACAGAAAGAGAGGGGGCAGTGTAGTTTTTGTTAAGTTTGAAGAAGGTAGTTAATTAGGAGGAAACGAAGGGATGAGTAGGAACAGTAGTATTGTATTGACGGAACGACAATTGATGTAGTAATTTATTGTGTAGAATTGATTTAATATTTGATGTTCACTCTTGGATATAAGTGCTTTAGATCATTCAATAAAGTGATTTTAATTAATAGAACGGAGTTTGTGAATTTGCATTAGTTGTGTGGAAAGAAAGTAATTAAATAGAAAGAAGATAAAACAACACCATCGAGATATCAGAAACCAACCATTAGCATCCCTGACAGATATACAATAATTATAGACTGTCAAGGGTATCGTAGTCTGATGTGGATCTTATTAAACAAAATGGTGCAATTAACCAGATTTGACCAGCTTGTGAATACTGAACATACCAAGCAAAAGGTACTTTCTTCTGTTCTGACATCACATAATGATCTGTCTGGCTTGGCAATGCTCTCATCAAACCAAAATCACCAATTTTTATCTGTTAATAAAATAAAAAGATGATTAAGAAAAAAGTAAAAAAAAAAATCACCACCACAAATGTGGTTAGTTTAACTAAATTAATTAAGTGAATTGAGAATAATCTAACCTCACTTGATGAATAGTACAATACTCTTTACAAAAAAATACACATACAATGTCACTATAATGTATACCATAAGCTTTCAAAAAGTTTAAGTACTTGAATGAAAAGAACATATAAAAGGTACTTGACATTTTAGTGCTTCACTTCACCAGTCAACTCCAACTTTCATATCTGGTGGTTGTTTTCTTTTTTTGGCTAAGCTATTTTACTGGTTATGTACATAAACATGGACATTCATTGGCAAAGTTCCCAAAGTCATACAGCTTAAAAAATGGGTAAATGGCATTTGATGGAAAGTAAAACCAGCTAGGCAGAAAAATCACTCTATACCATGGCTACAGAAACAGGTTAATAATATACACTTCATTAACACCGAAAGCCTTAAGTGAAATTTGTTTTAAACATTACTGTCTGTACAAAACACTTAAAACTAACAAGGTCAAAGAGGGTGGATTGCATACATATTTCAAGTTTAAAAAACAAATTCACACCAATCATCCAGGAAGTCTGAGATGCAAGTGGTTTAGAAAATCCAATTGTTCTTTTTTTTTTTTTTTTTTTGTGGGCAAGGCTTCACTGTATTACTATTCCTTATATCTCAGACAATTATAAATAATTTACACTAAATTTTCATTAGAAAAACTCAGGTAAAATTATGTACACGCCCAAGGTTCTAAGATAACCAAATTTGATCAAAATCAGCAGTTTAATCCATTTAGTTTAAATCGTCTTTAACAGTTTATCAAAATTGACAAAGAATAAACATAGACTTAAAAAGCTGTAAAAAAATGAAGAAAAATTACAAAGGTACTAACCAATTCATTTGTTTTCAGAAGGACGTTCCTACAAGCCAAGTCTCTGTGTATAAAGCGTTTAGACTCTAAAAATGACATGCCAACTGAAATCTGTATAGCATATTCACATAGTGTGGATATCAGAATTCTCTGATCAGTCTGTCTTAATCTGTCTAAAAGTGAGCCGAATGGAGCCAACTCTGTAACCTGCAAATATATAATAGATTGTTTTTCATCATATTTACTTCCTGCTTTTTTAATTCTTCAATGGTGTAAAAATAACAGATTATTAAAAATAATATTTCAGAATTATGCAATTAAACTAAATTCTAATACACTAACTTCGAATAATTTGAATTTAATTTCAGTGATACTTATGGGATATAATATACAGTATTACTTTGTAAATTTTTTTTCAAAGGTTCTAATAATAGCTCAAATTGATTTTCCTGTTTATGGTAAACTTAGACTCAAAATGGCTTGAAATTTAACATGTAAGGCTTTTCAACACATACCATCATTAATGGTGAAGATAAAACCACACCATACAGATGTATCAAATTGTTGTGCTTCAAGGTATGCATGGCATTCACTTCCTTGACAAAGTCTTCAAAAGAACCAGGCTGAGACAAGGCATCTCCACGTAATATTTTTACAGCGACATTTTTCTAGGAAAGAATCACACATTTTATAAGTGCATCTTCAAAAAATGCAAACAATATAAACAATATATATTTCATATATATAAAATATACACAATTTTTCTGGTAGTTAAATGTATAACTTCTATCTAACTTTAAAAAAAAAAAAAAGACCTTTTTTCCTGTAGGTGTTAGCCATTCTCCTTTTCTAACAACACCAAATGACCCATTTCCAACCTTTTCTAACAGAAATACACTTTTTTTATCAATGAGGCATGTCAATGCCATGTCTCCCATTTCTGGACTGGTTGGAGAATTAGACTGCTGTGGGCCACCTTTCTCATTCCCTGCTTTGGGTAAGATCTAGGGATAAAAAAATATAATCCAGAGTAAGCTATTAACTCCATGCAAATAAAACCAGGTGAATTATTAAACAGTCACCTGGGCACTATTTGTTACTAACAATAAAAATAATTAAAAGCTTAGTAAAAGAATTATGATCCAAACTTCCTACTTGCAAAGTTGTCTAATAACAGCATACAATATGCATGAAAGGGGAAAAAAATGAATGCAAAACAAAAAAAAAAACAAAAGTTACATGCATAGCTAAAAATCCATGCTCAATGAATAGAGCTTACTTTGTCTAACAGGCTTTTCTTCCGGATGGACTTGTGCTTTTTAACAGTGTCTAAGAGGCGTCTTATAGCAGGCTTCCCCATTCCAATTTTTTCCAAATCTTCAGTTTTAACATAGTCGAAGTGAACTAGTCTAATAAATAATAACATATAAATTAAATATTAAAGAGTTCTTATATTAATCTTTACATAGCAAATGGCGCAGTGGAAATATTTATTATTTTTGTTTTGTTTATTACATCATGATTTCTAAGTTGACTCTTTACCATTAATTTTTGCATCTTATCTTAATTATAAATATGTTATATTATTTAGATGCAATAAATATATATATATATACGCATTAAAATAGTGTAAAAATAAGCAAATGTGAATGTAGGATTATAGTAAGAATCATTTATCATAATACCTTGTCACCTGAAGGTCATCACGCAATTTGATGTAAAACTGACCCAGCTGAATCTCATTAAGCAGATTGACCAGCCATTCAGAGTCACCATCTTTCTCCTTACCTACACCTGACATGATTGTGTCTACAAAACAAATACAAACAACAAATTTCAGTGGTAAAAAAAAAAACGAAATCCTTTCAAAATCAATTTTCCTACACTCCAAGTAACAGCTTGTCTTTTTACAAGTAGTTTGTGAGTTATTTTAATTACATATGAGAAATTCAATGTAAACTACAAAAAAAAATGCTGATGAAGAAAACGTATTTCCTAAACAATTTGCAAGAAAAAATATATGTTTAACTGGCTTAAGAAATTCTGTACAAAACTTGTTTTTTTTTTTACATTATTCTTAAAGTGAACAACAAAATGGGTATGGAGGAAGAGAGCAGCAAAACATCAAAATGAAAATTGATTACAGAAAAATCTATTGTTTTTATTATCAGAATTTGATCAATTTTCTGGCAAAAAATAAACCCTTTTATAAATAGTCAGTCTTTTATTAATTTTATTGCATGAAGAGCTTCACTTGATTTGAACTTGGTAAATGTAGCATAAATCATAAGTATAGAAATGTAGAAAAATGTTTCTAACATGAAATTATTATCAAATAGCAAAGAATAATAACTAACATTATTTCTAATTTGTACTTTTAGAACTTTTTATTGGTAGAAAACGATAATTTAATTGGTACGAGTGTTAAAACGTTTGAAGCACTTTGAAAAAAATCAATAACACCAGTAAGCAGTATTTAGTTTGTAATTGGATTTATATTAAATAAATAAGTAAGACATTTAAGAAGGTCGTCTTAGTTAGTAATAGGACTTGTATATCCAATAGGCCTACAATGCTGTTCATTTGAAAAGCATTTTTTTTTAAATTATTTCATAATGTTTTGTATGACTGAAATACATTTATTATTTATGATGGAAATTTTCTTTTAAAAGTAGGATAGTTAGATGGTTGAGAGCTAGATAGGCCTTTAATGTAACTTTATAAATTTTTGCACACAGTATTAAAAAATATGAACTTCATATTAAATATGATATTTACTATGAATAAAATCTTTGTAAAAACAAGAATTAACATTGAATTCTTACAATGTAAACAGTTATTATGCAAATGTAGAGAATCAAGAGGCCTATCACTATCAGATAAGTAAGTCAATGTGACCAACCACCTAAGACTTAAGTATTACTGGAAAAAAATCTATATTTTTTAAGCAGATAAGATAGCTTTTTATAAACTGTTCCCTATTTCAGTCAAAATTTGATGAACTTATTTCTTAGCCAGAGCCACTAAGCAGAATCTTTGTCACTTATTAAGTAAGTAATAATAGAAAATGAATGAATGATCTTTAACGTGTGCTAAAACTATTGTTTACTTTGCCTAAAATACCGTGTAAATTAGTTTGTGTACTTAAATCACAACATGCATAGCCATACTATACACTAATTAAGTGCAAAATTTCAAATACCATATAATATATAATATTCAACGCACTTGCTACGGTTCTGACCAGACAGAATCCTAATTTTTTTTTCCCGGGTACCAGTCATAGATGTTGCTCCACACCCTAACCCTATCCCTAACCCTATATTTAAATATTTTAAAAAATAATTTTTTAAAATTGCATTTTTTGATGATTATAGGTCAGTGACTTTCATACGCTAATATAATGTTTTGGCTGGTGCCGTAGCCACTGCGAATATTCAATGTTGTCTATATTGCATTGATTAGAGAAGCTAACTAGCTAGGCTAGATAATACTAAATTTATAAACATATCCCTTCATTAGTGGCTTTTATTACAATAAATGCATTACTGTGTCGATATTATTTTTTAAATATAATATCATTTATACCTATTATTATTAATTATTGCACTATTCTAACTCTAAAGATTAAGACAACTAAGTCTAAGACCAAACTTCAAAAAGTCTTAATAAATTATTTTAAAAAAGACTAGGGTGATGCAACAGGTTTTAATGTAGCAATAGCTAGAGCCTTTATAAAAAATTATTGCTTAAATCTAAGTTAAATCGAAAGATCTAGGCCCTAATGGTAACCTAATCATGTTTGCATTGTCAACAACCGTCAACGCTAATCAACAAATCTACTGGAAACTAAAATGCACGCAAAACTATTCGTTTAAGGGGGTTCTAAAGAGTTAAAATATCACTGGTGGCAGAAGAAAATACAACAAAAAATTAAGCAAAAAAATAATATGGTTAATACCAACTACCTCAAGAAGCTTTTTAAATTGATAAATAATTAATCTTGTTTATTTTCCATTATAAACTTGTTCGCCATCTTGTATTTAACTTAAGTTCACGTTAGTACACAGGTAAGTTCACTTCCGTTAAAAATAAAGCGTATGTAGGGCTTTGTAGATTTGTCTAGGTAGTACGTACGGTAAATCGGGTAAAAAACAACAACTCGCTAATTCGTATATTAAGCTTACACATTTGATTAATTCGCGTTTGTTTGTTGTTGTTTTTGCGATAATAATTTAACAGACAGGGTTGTTTTACAGATCAGCGAAATTAAGTAACATTTAAAACACCAACAGAAGGGTTCACAGTTCATTCTCATGTATAAAAATAAAATCTGTTAAACATGACTCATGAAGGCAGTTGGTTTCTCTTATATTTAACGTATTCAAGAAGGATGGAGACACTCAGAGGCGGACTTATAGAGACCAAGCCCCCCTGGGCGCAGCATACCATATTTGGCCCCTAAAAAAAGACGGATGTAAAAAAAGGGGCTTAAATTTGCCAAGTTTGCCTATTAATAAGAACGGTTCATGTTATACTGTTCTGCACTTCTACTTTTCATTATTGATGAGTAGCCTGCACAAACTACCAACAGCATTAAACTCCGCAATAGAGGCATGATGTAGCCTATAATTGACGACCATACCTACATATGTGTATTCCTCACCTCGTATATGTTAGATGTTTCTCTTTATGTCAACAGTTCCCTTAGCAATACCAATGTATGATTCTAGCTATTATGTGATCGGTGTAAAGTTCCTGTAAGGATGAGATGAAATCTCTTAGATCCTACAAACCACTAATGGGACGGTTGTTATGGTGTCTTTCTTTCATTCCCCACCATAGCCGATATAGTGCAATGGACATGGAGGCACCACAGGAGATATAGCGAGGACTTTAACCATGACCTGAACATTTTCCTTGGAACGAAATTTGCATCCCTATGCATATTAATGCCAAGCGTCTAGGGCGAGTCTAGGCCATGCTTTTAGTGTGCTAAACAGAGGTAGTTTTCATCTCGAGTCAATGAGGTGCGCCCCCCCCCCCTCAGCCCATTGAACCCCCGTCTTATCACTTTTTTTTTTCAAATGACACCAGGTTTTGGTTTCATTCACGCCATTTTAATAGCAATTACATTTTGCATGAATTCGAAATTATGATTAATACGTTTCATGTTCCACCTCACACTCGCCTTTAATGGTGTTCTTTTTTTTTGGGGGGGGGGGAGGGGGGGTTTAGGGGATAGGGGAGGAGGGATAAGGGTTGCGCCCGGGGCCTTCACAGATCTTAATTCGCTCCAGAAGATGAAGTCATTCGTACATTAGAGATACCTGTATGTTTAGTTGAATAGCCTTAGGCCACTTTTTTTTATTGACATTCTCTAATTCACTTATTGATATTGACTTAAGAAACCACCACGCAGTAATGGATTAACCTATAAAAAAAATTTTTTATCGCGTGCTCAGGTCAGAGAAAGAGGGGGACATCACCAAGTAAAAAAAAAGGCCCCATAGCCGAATTAAGCATTTTCATTTGATTAAATTTTGAAAGTGAATTTGACACATTTCAAAATGTTATTAAAACATAAATTTGTAATTTAAATTTGATTATAAAGATCTGGTAATATACTTTACAATACCAAGTATAGTCTTTGAAGGCGGAGAGGGAAATGTAGCATTTTCTTTTCTTTAATATACAGTTATTTACTTATTCGCCTCATTGGCCCGATGGCGTTTTCTCCCAAAATCACCAACTATCCGAAGGCGGATTTTTTTTCTAGAGGGCCAAATATTTTCTTCTCCGCCCGGGGCATCGACTGAATTAAATACGCCCCTGCCAGTAACGAACTTTTTTTTTTTTTGCGACAAGTTAGATCAGAACGTTTCCCTTCATTATATTGTACTCCAAGAGCTCTTCCCCCCAAACATTCAAACAATGCAAGTGCCCTTGGCATGGAAGTAAGCTTGGTGAAGATGAAGGTAATGCTCAACATCCTATAGCAAAATAGAAATAGCCACGCTTGGATAAAAGCAGAGTGGATCTTAACCGATACTTGGCACTACATTATAGAAAAAAAAAACACTAAATTAACAATGGACAGGCAGGCCAACAGCACATAAAGTTTCCAAATGTGACCACGCGACAAAGAGTAGAGTGGAGAGACCTATTTACTGCAGCAGGGCCGGAGTTACAGACAGGCCGACTAGATCGTGGCGGGCCCCACTAAAATAGGGGCCCTCAAATGTTAAAAAAGAAATTTTACAATATTTTTTTTTATTTTTCAAAATGGGGCCTCATATTTTTATTGGCTTTGGGCCCCTAAAATTGTAAATCCGGCCCTGTACTATTAAAATAAACGAAGGTTTATGCCATTAAAAATGAAATTTTATGTTTAATTATTTTTTCTACTAAAAACCATTTCCGAGCCTAGATTTTTTTTCACTTAAAAAATACGATACTATTTTAAGTATTCGCGTGTATATTATTAAATGTTATCAAACGGTATGAAATTTCCAACACATGCATTGTAAATAATTGATAGATTTCATCAATATTTTTGCATAGAATACCACTAAAAGTTATAAAAGACTTACAAATTAACCGGCAAAATTTTACCGCATTTTGCGCCCAATTTCTCCCTTAAACATCGACTGTACACTCCCCCCCCCTCCCATACGGGGCATGGGTCGCACGTTGAGAAATACTGTCATACACTGTAACACTGATAGTAAAATCAAGAAGTATATAGAATTAAATGACTCCACTAGTAGTGCTACTGGTATGTATTTATAATATATATATATATTGAGACCACCACCCCCCACCCCATCAACATAAGAACGGCAATGCTCCTATAGTCCGTCAATGCTGTGAGATTGGCTAACATTGGGTAGGGATGAGCCGCAGGATTGGTACATACGTATTATTTTGTCAAGGCATTATTTTACGCACACCATGCTTTCTTATCAAATGTCTGCGCCATGCACGTGGTCTTAGCTACTGGGGTTTTTTTTCCTGCAGACGATTGTTGTCATGATTTGGGGGGGGGAATGGCTACAAGTAGATAGTATATATATATTAGAGTTAATAGGATGATTAGGAAGCAAATGACTCTAATGGATGCACTCGTAAGTCGTAACAGATTGATATTAAAACTGTTTCCATTCTATGTGGTGACACCAAGCAGGCGGGTGTGTGTGTGTGGGTGCTGTGCGCGGGGTCTAGTGCAGCCCCGTAGCGTGAAAATTCTACAGCAGGGGCCAGGCCAATAGCAGGGGGGGGGGAGCTGGAAATAAATGTTACTAAGTAGAGAAAACAAGCAGAAGGGGCCAGACAAAACGAGAATTTAGTTTAATTACATCTGAGTGACAAAATAATATCGAGTCCAGCCGTGTCTCCCTCCCAGGCGAGGAGGTTTGGTGGTGATGGCGGCGGTCGCCGCTAAGTCGGTACCGCACAGGTATTGTTAATATGCGTGGCACATGCAAATGGTTTAAATCCTATTGACAACATTTACACATCTTCAGCCTCGTGGGGGGCAGATAACTCGCATATATAGCCTGACAATGATCATGCGATCTCCTGCAATCTAGGGCGAAAAGTTAAAGGGCACAGCAGAATCTATAAGGTAGTTATGTTACATCCAAAATGGCAAAATAATATCCTCGACATGTGCCGCCAATAGGATCAAGTGATAAAATATCAACTTTACATAGATATAAACGAAATATAATAATAATTAATGCTGTATTTATTCTATTATTTTTTTTTTACTTGCTTATTTTTACAGACTCAATATTTGGGTTGTAATATTTGACCTGAGATTAAAACTAGACCACCACAAAATGTTCCTCACATATCATTCAAGACTAACTTTACATAATTTTTGTTTGTTGGTTAACTAGTATCAACTGATTTTATCCATTGACTTGTACAGATTTAGTACTTTTTAAAAAAATATCGCTTTTAAGTACGCTCATTGAAAAAATAAAAACAACCGAACTGTGGAATGTAAATTTTTTTAATGTAGAAGAAAAAAAACAAAGGCTATCACATTCAGAGGCGGACTAAGCCCAAGCACAATATAAACTATTGGGCCTCTAAATAAGACTGATATAAACAAATGAATGATTTCCTTATAAATTTTGGCTTTCTAGGGCCCTTTACTATTTGGGGCTTAAGGTGCGTGATTGGTGCGCCAATCCGCCCCTGATCACATTTAGCTTGCAATAACACAAACCAGTTAAGACAAACTACTGTACAAATGCATCACAAGCTAAATTTATTATTAAAATGACAAAGTAAATGAGATGAGGTCATCAAAACAATAATACATCCCGAAGAAGCTTTATTAGTTATGATGGGTAAATTCCCATTGATAGTAAAATTTAGTGTTATAAAAAACAACACTGGATAAAATTAACCACAAATTCTAAGCCAAATGAATTTGGTTATTACAAGACAAAAACCTTTAAATACATGTAATGTTAGATTCTTTCAGTAATAAAAAAAACAACTAAAAATATGGCAATTTTCCAACAAAATCTGTTAAGACTCAAAAAATATGAGCAATTTTAAATAAGAATCAAAGCCTCCAAGTCTAGAGAATTACATTCATATTAGAAATATTTCATTTTTAAACTAAAGGATAAAACAGGGTGGGAGATGGGCTCTGGTTATTGTTACATCATGTTATATATATTTAGAGGGAGGGTTGTTGACTTGGTAATATTTCGCAAATTTGATTTCAATTATTATGGCCCTGAAGATCGTCATTATAATGTTATATTGGGGAGGGGAATATTTTAGTTTCATATTTTTTTTTTCTATAAAGTTGTTTTTTTTTGTTCTTTCTGGAAAAAAAAAGGGGTGGAAGGGTGTACAAGTTATGAAAATTTTTGAACCCAGAAGGGAGGGCTGTGTGTGTCTAAAATTTGTTGACATTATAAGTGAATGATCCATAACTATTTGAAATTCTATCAACAATATTAATCATGGGAAACTTCACATATAAGGAAAAAGAATTATAACAAATTTAAGGAATATTAATAATAAATTTCAAGCACTTCCTTTCTCGCTGCAGGGAATTTTTCAAATTTCGCTAGCAATAAAGATTATTTAATCCATGGTCACAGTGTTTTCTTTGGAATAACAACACATCCATTTTGCAAGGCCTGTCTGTATAGGTGTATGTACTGTTCTGCTTTCTTTGTTTTCCCCACTAAAAAAATATCACAAAAGTCTGCTTTTGACATAAGAGATGGCCCGATAAGTTCAGGATAATTCAGATGAATTAAAAAGTTAAGAACAAAATCAAAGCAGTTCCAATGGTGCTCATGATATCTAAAGTAATGAAATAAGGAAAACATTTGAAGACTTAAAAATAAATGATAAAAAAAATTAATGAATTATTTTTACATCAATAGTATCACAAAGATAGTATCACAGTGGAGTGATGAAGAAATGATGAATTATTTAACATGTGAAACATTTAATTAAAATGTTAACCCTAAAATCAAAATATATGTTAACAATTAAGTATATTGATTTTTGGAATGCTTCTACACCAAATAATCATCACAACAGGGTTAAGTTTATATCAGTGATGGGCAAAAGTTAAAAATTTTAACTAAAATGTAACTAACTTTCAGTTAAACTCTTTTTAAAAAGTTAAATAGAAAGTTTAACTTTTTTAAAAAATTTCAGTTAAATTATCAGTTTAACTACATTTTTTTTAGTTATAACTAAAATAGTTTAACTAAAATATTGTAACTAAAAATATTTCTTTTCCATTTATTGAATATTTTGGAAAATTTCAAATTATCACGTGAAAACTTTGTCTTTGGCCTTTTGTTATTCATTAAATTTCTTTATTTTAACGTCTTTTGGTTTTTGTCTTTTCTTCTAAACTTTGGGCACGTTTTTTTCGATCAACCACAACCTCAATTGTTATGGCAATGGATATGCTGCAAAGTGAAAATGACAGTTTTATAGGTATGGTTATTCCAACTACTCAGGGTGTTATATACAAGTTGAAATGCATGAAGGAAAAAATAATGGGGCCATTAATTAATGTGCTTATAAATGGTTTAGAAACACGTTTCCAAGATGTTTTTAAATCTGATGATTATAATTTGGCAACTATGCTCCTACCAAAATTTAAATTAAATTATCTAGACCCAAATGAGAGATTCTCAAAGAAAGAACTACTCATACAGACTGTACAGCACATGACAACTTCCGAACTAGAGCCAATGGAAACTCAAGGTAGAACATATGCACTTTCATCAGATGTACAAGATGATTTATACAGTTACATGCATAAAGATCGACAGCCAGCAAATACAGTTGACATTGTCAGTGAAGTCGAACTTTATTTAAGAAACACTTCCACAGAAAATTCTTCATTGCTTTCATATCCACGATTGGCATTTTGTAGATACAATGCAACACTTCCCAGTAGTGCAGCCGTTGAACAACTTTTTAGTGTTGTGGGCCAAATATTAACATCTAGAAGGTGTAAAATGTCTGATGTTCTTTTAGATGAATCAGTTTTTCTTAGATATAAATTAAAAAAACTAGTTTGAAAGTTGTTATTGTTATAATCCTTTTGAAAATGTTAACATTATAAACAAAATGATTAATGTGAATAATATTGATATTTTCATTAATTTACCTATTTATTGTTTATTAAACCTTTAAAATTTTCATTCAAAAATATGTTTGTTAAAATTCACTTCAATTAAAAAGTTAGTTCAAAAAAGTTAAACTAAAAAATAAAAGTTTTAGTTAAAAGTTACTCTTTTGATAAAAAGTTAGTTAACTGATAACTACTTTAAAAAAAGTTAGTTACAACAATAGTTTAACTATTCATTTTTAGTTACTACCCATCACTGGTTTATATACACATTTTACCAAGAGACATATTGTAGCTAATAAATACTATCAGACCCAAGTTCCAATAGACTTTACAGTCACCTAAAATTCACCTGATTTTATAATTTTAACCAGGTCTATAGGATATTCCCCATTAATAGTTTTTACTTGTTTAAAAATGTACAACTCTTTTAACTATCTAAATAAATTCCATTTTTAGGGCGAATGTTTACAAAAAATAAGCTTCCAATAAAAACCTTTGTTTACTCCACACAGCCTGCTGGAGACACATGTGTCTTAAGGTTTTGTCCCAAGCTTCAGTTTCCCCTAACTGACATGACAGGACAAGTAAAACTTCAGGCCATACAGATCTCTGGTTTAAACCATCTTCATCAAAATCATACACCAGACCTAGTTAAATTTGAAAAAAAAATGCTTTTTAAAAATTGCCAAAGAAGTGGACTACAAAAAACAAAAATGCAACACTGTACAACCCCCTCCCCCCCCCCCCAGAAATTTTATTGCTATAAACGTTTACCTGCATACAATTTCAGTTATACCTTTGTCATCTGTGATACCTATGTGAAGATTGCAAGCTCTTGTGTAGCATCTAAAAAATAAAAAAAATTGTTATAGCCAAAAGATATATTTCAAATAGCTAAAAAAGTGATTATAAAACTAGCATACACAACAATGACATAATGAAAATGTTATTACTAAAAATGTAAATAAAATTATACTACAAAAAATTATTCATTCATCTACATATATTAAATGAAACTTTATTTCAATGCAATGATTGTCATTTATGTTGTTTTTTAAATACAGTCAAACCTTGGTTTATGAGTATAATTCGATCCAGAGAGTCTTATATAGTCTGCTAAACTGTGCAACAATGGCAAGTTTAATTCTTTTAAAACTAAAAAATAATTTCTTAGATTAGACAAATATCTAAATAAATAATCATTAGTAAAAATAAAAGCGTTGGTAAATAGAATACACTGGACTTAATGTCGTTACATTAGTTAATAAACAGCAATAAATAAATAAATAATATCTATAGATCTAGAATGGCTAATAAACACTCATAAACTAAGTTACTAGATAACCAGGGTTTGACTGTACTTTCCTTTCATTCGATATAAATGGGAAAAGAAATAACCTTATGAAGTCTCCCAATGTTGGTTTAAGAACAATGGCACGTTTAAACTTCAGAGATGATGAAAACGGAGAAGGTAAAATATATGGGGGTATGCGGCACTCCGTAGTAGCTGTTGGTTCGTGACACAAGGGACAATGTTCTGGAAGCAGGAAGCATACCAGATCAGTATCTTT
This sequence comes from Bulinus truncatus, assembly GCA_021962125.1. Lineage (NCBI taxonomy): Eukaryota > Metazoa > Mollusca > Gastropoda > Planorbidae > Bulinus > Bulinus truncatus. The sequence continues at coordinate 6,643,608 of JAGDYQ010000024.1, forward strand.
TCTACAATGCTGAAAGCTTCGAAGGTCTTGATAGTTATCAGCCATCCTTTCAGATACTATTACTTCCCATCCATGTTTGTAAAGGCTTTCTGTAATGAATTATGGAAGCGAAAATACAAAAAAAAAAAAAACAAGCAATTAAGCCTGTTCCATTCTGGACACAGGACGTGTTAGCGCATTTTCGTGTTATGTATCAGTACGTTTGTTAGCTTTCAGTAAATATTTGTAAATTTTGTAAATGTTTATAAATTCAATTGTGTAATGCATATATCTGTAAAAAAAAAATTATAAAGACATTTCTTTATATTTGAAAAAAAATTATTGTCTCTTAAATCTAACTACAAGTGGTTTGTGGTTACTGAAATAGGACTCATAATTGAAAACATTCGAAATTATAGTCATTTAATCGTCCGAAAACTCCGTCAATTGTTGCATAGCTCTGATACTTTCAATTAAACTCAGAACACAAGCTTACTATTTTATTTGATGAGTTTCTTAATAAATCTTGGTGAAACTACGTGCTGCAGTATTTCGCACCAAATGAATGGGTTATTGAACGTACAAGGTGTATATATAATATATAAGCCCCTTAGGAGCCCTGAAGCCCGGCCCTCAGAGGTCCTATCGCGAAATGAACTTTTGATGTACACTTGGCAGGCCAAGACCTACAAAATGATATATACATCATGGGTCTAGGACTTATGGTTGTTGAGATATAGGCGCTCCTTTATTAATATAGCTTATATAGTAAAAAACGGTACTAAGCCCCCTTTTACGGCCCTCAGAGGTCAGATCGCGAAATGGAAAAAAGTCATTTCTTGGCAGGCCAAGACCTACAAAATGATATATACATCATGGGTCTAGGACTTATGGTTGTTGAGATCTAGGGTGATGACAGACAGACAGACAAAAAGGGGACAATAGAGCATTTTTTTTTCGAAAATGCTCTAAAAAGATAAAAAACAAAATGTTAAAAAATTATTAATAGTTAACAAAATTGAACAATTTAATGATCATAAAACGGTAATCCCTTATTTTAGAGGCAGACCAACCCATAAAAAAAGGAACTAATTTCATTAATTGAATATTATAATGTAATGTTATTATCGACAATATTATTGATACTTTATATCGAACTAGCTAGAACTTCAACAAAATAATAGGAAAAAACAAACAATCAAAACCATCTAGGTCGTTGGGTACGTAACTTACCAATATCATAATTATAAAGATAAATAAAATGCAACCATGAAAATACACCTGATTTTAAAAATCCACTTTATGTTATTGTTATTAATTTACCGAAATCTACAAATAAAGCCATTCCCTTTACTTATTCATTTCGCTTCTTTTTCTTTTATATTAATTTGTAAAACCTATCACTTTTCTTCGCAATTTTCTTTATTAACAAACCAATTTTCCCTGACAATATTTCTATTTTTATTTTCGTAGGTCTGTCATTTAGTGATCAGAGATGTTCCAAGTACTGAGCATGCAAATATAAGTACGAGTAGGCCTATACCTAAGGACTAAGGTGAATGTACATGTACAAGTTACACACGTTTTTTTTTTTTTAAAGCACCGTTTCGGATTTTCCCTATTTACTAAAATATGTTACTGGATTGGCTCCAGTTCAAACGACGTTTTAAAAACTGAAGAGACCTGAAGATATTTCACGTTTCATAAACGTGAATATCAATACTGGGATTTTCTGTAAGTTATGCATTTCTATGTCTTATCAGGACTATCGCAAATGGTGCAACCACAACACATGTCTCGATCCTGACTCTAGCTAGTCCTTGGCCCCCTGACTATCACCACCAACATGGACTCCTCTGTTTCCACCCACCCACCGATGTATAGCATTTTACTTTATCTGACGTGGCCCTGAAGGGCAGCGGCTGCTAAAGGCAGCGGCTGCTAAAGGCAGCGGTCCCTGACATGTGTTCGAATAGCAATGTACGACAGCCCTGCCACAGGGGTCCCCCCATTGGTGGAGATTAGTCATGTGCTCAAGATTAGCTGGTGACAGCCTTGGGTATAGGCCTATCATTATAAAGAAGACTAGGCATATACATATTCATCTATAATAATTATACCCACTTTTTGTGTGTGTGTGATTTATTGTGTTCCTGAAAGTAATTTATCATTTAACAATGTTGGTCAATAGATAAACATATTTCTATTTATCCCTGTACACAGTGGGCAAAGTAGTAACCAACGACAACTACATTTCCTCATTCACTGATAATGACAGAGTTCAAACACGGACGTTGAGCAATAACTTTTGATAACATTCATATCTTTGACGACTGAACATAACGAGACCGTCTTGCAGACATGCACCAAGACAAACTTTGGACTAGAGTACACCTGGGGAGATGTGGACTTCAGCCATTGTTAGGAAGATATAAGGTGATGCGTGGACACGGCCTTTTGTGTGTTTGTGTGTATGTGTTTTATTCCTGAGTTTAACTATATTTGTTTAAAATTCCCATAAATGAGGTTTAACTATGTTTTGTTTAAGATTCTCGTGAATGAGGTTTAACTATGTTTGTTTGAGATTCCCTTAAATATAAAAAAAAATAGTAAAAAAAAATAGCTTTTTTTTTCTTTTTGGTTTTCATAATACCTGTTTATTCACTACTACAAACGAATAAGACTATAATATTGTATTCTAAAGAGAGCAGGAGCAGGGCATTGACCTTAGCACACCCCTCCCCTCCCACACACACTCCTTTAACATTAAAACCACCTTGCCATTGTCTCTATTATTTAGTGAAGCGTCTAGAGACCCTTAACACATTTTGGTTTCTTGTAAAAACCTACAGTTTCATCTGCCTGATGACTACAGGCTTTTTTTTTCCTGGTATGTAGTAAGTGGGGGGGGGGGGGAACTCACCATGAATAACTAGGGCCGATTTTCTACTGGGCATAAGACTATTGCCCTTTCAAACTTAAAGTTTATCCGACCCCTGCATGCTAGCTAGCCATGTATTGTACTGTTTTGAAATAGTTGCCCCCACCCCCTGCCCAAACAACGAGTTTGACAAGACTTCTCTAGGCTGAGGATTTCCCCCCAGGGGCGTCCACCAAACAGGGGAATCAACTCAGAATTGGCGATACAGTACTCGTAAATTACTGATTGAGGGAAAGGTGACACAATAATGATATGCGTGTGCATATGTTGTGTTCCAGCCAATACAAGAAGTGTATCAGGAAGAGGTAATTAACAGGACCAAGGACATGAGAGTCTCGTCTTTTCAACTGCCCGCATTAAGTGGGCCAGCGGACATTGAGTTCCTCAGGAAGTAAGACTTAACTTCTCTCCTCTACCCCTCTCCATCCAATTTGCCATAAATCTATCTATCTATCTATCTATCTATCTATCTATCTATCTATCTATCTATCTATCTATCTATCTATCTATCTATCTATCTATCTATCTATCTATCTATCTATCTATCTATCTATCTATCTATCTATCTATCTATCTATCTATCTATCTATCTATCTATCTATCTATCTATCTATCTATCTATCTATCTATCTATCTATCTATCTATCTATCTGTCTGTCTGTCTGTCTGTCTGTCTGTCTGTCTGTCTGTCTGTCTGTCTGTCTGTCTGTCTGTCTGTCTGTCTGTCTGTCTGTCTGTCTGTCTGTCTGTCTGTCTGTCTGTCTGTCTGTCTGTCTGTCGGTCTGTCTGTCTGTCTGTCTATCTATCTATCTATCTATCTATCTATCTATCTATCTATCTATCTATCTATCTATCTATCTATCTATCTATCTATCTATCTATCTATCTATCTATCTATCTATCTATCTATCTATCTATCTATCTATCTATCTGTCTGTCTGTCTGTCTGTATGTCTGTCTGTCTGTATGTCTGTCTGTCAGTCCGTCTATCTATCTATCTATCTATCTATCTATCTATCTATCTATCTATCTATCTATCTATCTATCTATCTATCTATCTATCTATCTATCTATCTATCTATCTATCTATCTATCTATCTATCTATCTATCTATCTATCTATCTATCTATCTATCTATCTATCTATCTATCTATCTATCTATCTATCTGTCTGTCTGTCTGTCTGTCTGTCAGTCCGTCTATCTATCTATCTATCTATCTATCTATCTATCTATCTATCTATCTATCTATCTGTCAGTCCGTCTGTCTGTCAGTCCGTCTGTCTGCCATTCAGCCCGTCTATCTGTCAAATCTTCAAATATCACAAAGGCCGGACGCCGCGCTGAATTCCGCAGGCCGACTTTTGCGGAACCACCCGTTTACATATGAGCGGTTTCACGTACTCTTGAACTCTCTCTTCAACTTCTTTTCAACTTTCCCTCACAGTACTTATTCGCTATCGGACTCGTGCCTGTATTTAGCCTTAGATGGAGTTTACCATCCGCTTTGGGCTGCATTTCCAAACAACACGTCTGTCTATCCGTCTGTCTGTCTATCACTCTGTCTGCCATTCAGCCCGTCTGTATGTCTATCTATCAGTAAAATACCGCGATGCTATCATCAAATCTTCAAATATCACAAAGGCGTTTATCGCATTAAACTTGGTCTTCTTTGTTTCAGTAAATTCGGATGGTGCATGCCCTCTGCCGAGCAAGTGATCAAAACACAAAAGTTGAAAATCGGCTACAGAGGCGATGTACAATTTTTTGTATTAATATAGTTGATTTTTTAAAATCAAAATAGTTAATCTCTCTCTCTATATATATAAAATACTTTTTTTTTTTAAATTGACACCTCCCCCCCCCCCCAATAATCTAGCAATAAATAAAGGCATACCCAAGATAAAGGTCAGTGATTCCCATGCGCCTGAAACAGACAGTGTAACCTGCACCTTACTCAAAAGAGAAACATATAGGCCTATATTTAAATCGTCAGTACTGGAAGCACACAGGCAGATATGTTCTTAAGATTTTAGGGAGCCCCCAGACAAAGATATATCTGAGGGCCCAAGGCAAAGTTATGTTTGAAGGCCTTATGTAAAAGAGAATTGGGGGAGGGGTGGAAAGTGGGGGGGGGGGGGCTAAGGCTAAGACACTGTTCAAGCCGCCTTTTGCAGATCCTGTGCCCCTAATAGTCTTTGACAGATAATAATAATAAAAATTAATGAATACATAGGCTAGTTTAGTTTTGGGCGGCTCCTATTGAGTTTTCTTTTTTGTTATTACATCTTTGCTAAATTTATTTTAATTAGCTACGGTGCGGCCATTTTTAGAATTGTTTGCTATATATATATATATATATATATATATATATATATATATATATATATATTTAAACAACAACAATAATAATAATAGGAACTTCACTGCCGACATGCGTGTTTACATCTGACATACGTGTAATAATAAAAACAACTACACTCATACCTTGCTATACGGCCGCTCTTTATACGGCTTTTCGCTATAACGGCCTTCATCAATTCAGGCACGTTTTCGATTTACGGCCTAAAATGTTTCGCTATAACGGCCAAAAAAAAAAACACTTTTGTACAGAAGTGAAAAAATATTGCTAATTTTGGATAATACACCAGGGCATCCTACCTAATTTATCCGAACTATCTGAAGTTGTCCGAAAAATACAACAGCACTGATCCAACCAATGGAAAAGGGTGCAATAGTCACTTTTAAGGCATATTACCTACACCGAACTTTCCGTAAACTCAGCATAAGGGAAACCGATGGTGAATCTTCAATTTTGGAAAAAATATAACATCAAGGATACTGTTCAGAGGTGTGCGGATCTTGAAATTTAGCGTCCGCGTCCGTCCGCGGATTTCTATCAATGATCCGCATCCGCAGAATCTTACAACATTGGTCAGCAGTCAGTCCGCGCGTCCGCATTGCTGAAATTTAGCTGTTTAAATTACTTGAAATTTTTTATGGTAACGCTAAAGAAGATCCGCGTCAGTCCGCGAGTCCGCAACTTAACCATACGAAGCGTCCGCTGTCAGTCCGCGGATTCGGAAAAGTCTGCGGATCTGCGTCCGCTGTCCGCTCATCTCTGATACTGTTGACAGCATCAGTGAATGATGGAAGGAATTAAAATCGTCAACAATTAACCATGTAGCCTATGGAAAAAAATATGGGCAGAATGTGTAAAAAGTACTGTTGCAGACAGAAGCGTACCTAGGGTGGGGGGAGGGGGTCCAAATTCAAAAGCCCTCCCCGGCCTTAGCTTGAGGGGCCCCCCAAATTTTTTTACATTAAATATAAAGTACATTATCTTATGTCATGTTGTCGAATGTCAAAATGCAGTGGCCTCCAAAGAGGGGCCCTAAAATCCCTAGGTTCGGCACTGGATACAGAAGTTAATTTTCTTCCTGAAATTAGGCAAAATATTTTGGAAGGTTTAAACGAACGTGATGTGCTTGCTCTACTTGAAGCTGATAGGGAACCTCCTCCTTGAAAACGATCCTGACGTCAGACGTAGCGCACAATTTCTCGAGGAATTAACTCAACCATTAGCTGTTATAACTCACTGAAGAACGAAATAAACAAGAAGGCAAGACAAACAACGTTGGACAATTGCTGTAAGCCAGGCCCATCCTTACCAGCGAAAAATGATGACGTCATTGATCTGCAGGTTACCATTTCGTCATTGTCTTCATTTAAAAAAAAATTAAACAGATTCATATTTTATGTAACATGAAATTGTTTCATTTTTGTTTATAGACTACTGTTGATTGTTGGAGTTGTTATTATTTTATGTACAAATGTATGTAGCTTTAATTTAAATAAAATAAAAAGAGAAAATACATTTTAAATGATAAACCATGTTACATATTTAAACAACTTGGAACCGATCTCGTTGAATTTGTATGGATTTGTACTAGAATAATTGATTCATTATACGGCTTTTCGCTTAGCGGCCAAATTTCGTGGAACGTGTCTAGGCCGTAAAGCGAGGTATGGGTGTACTGTGGTACCACGGATTACGAAACGATTTCTTTCCAGGACTCGGTTTATCAACCGAAATATTGAAACCAACGAAATTAAACCCAGCCAGTTTCAAGATGAACTAATCGTTCTTTTACATTAAAAATCAGATCGTTTATCTGACCAAACTCAATCGATACATGTGCTTCAGGTATTAAAAAAAGAGGAAAAAAAACAACAACTAATGAAGTGTCGCTGTTTCTCCCACCCCTCTCCCTCCCTCTCTCTCCCTCTCTCTCGCTCTCCCTGTCTCACTCCCTCTCTCTCACGCCCCCTCTCTCCCTCTCTCTCACGCCCCTCTCTCTCCCTCTCTCTCATGTCTCTCTCTCCCCTCTCTCTCCCTCTCTGTTTCTCAACACTCCCTCCTTCTCACTCCCCCCTCTCTCTCGCTCTCCCTGTCTCTCTCTCATCTTCTTTCGTAGCTTGAAGCACTGTTCGTTACCCGAGACATCTATAATTTTTTTTAAATGTTCGTAATCCTAATTGTTAGTGACATGGAGTGTTCGTAAACCGAGGCATCACTGCATTTTTTGCTTGCTTACAAAAAAATAATACACTTTATATATTTCATTATCACAGGTGATAAAAGAAACTCGTGCAATTATTGCAGATTTGGGCTCTTCGGATACATCTTCAACCAAAACCTCAGTGTAATATTACATTCTGTTTAATGATTGTGGGGCATTTTTTTAACAATCAGCTCCTTACACACACACATCCCTTCTATAACACGGTAAATAGTTTCATTGAAAATCCCGTCTCACATGAAACCGTGTTGTAGGAAGGATATGTGTGTTTATCAGGGATAAACATTTATTTTTTTTTTGCTGTTGTTACCTTCGCCTCTAGTCGGCGACGGATTCATCAATTCTACACCAGGCACCACTTTGTCTCGAAATCAAGTGAACAGATGGACAGGGAGAAATTGATCCGCAAGATCACCAACGAGCTCAAAGATTATCAAAACGCCGTAGAGTACGAGATTGGACATTCCGACAGAAGAGTAGGTCCATGTTCGCTTTGTTAAGGTGCCCCCTTCCCCGCCCCATTTACCATTAATATTTTTTTATCATTAATATTGTTTATCATAAATATTGTTTACTATTTATATTGTTTACTATTTATATTGTTTACTATTTATATTGTTTACTATTTATATTTTTACTTTTTTTTTTAAGACTGCGGACAGGTTCTCAACTTTCCAACTGCACCCCAACTTTGGACACGCCCAAAGAATTGAACACCTGACATCAGAAATAAGGTACATGTCTTACCTATTTATTTTTTTTCGAAATCTTTATAGGCTTCTCTTGCTGTTTATGCTGTATAAAGTAAATAATGAGATACAAACCATCGGTGTCCAATGCAGTAGAGTTCATCTGTTTCTGTAGCTAGGGCTATTCTATGTCACTGTATTGTGTGGCGGTTACAATATCCAGCTGCTTTACTTTACCCAGTAAGCTGGGACATCGATTGTACCCCTAGAAAACAGTCCCAGCTCTCACCGTGGCTCGAACTCGGAACCTTTCTATTAACAGTCGAGCGCTCTACCACTAAGTCCCTTCAATAGTTTACCAGACAATTATAAAAAGACCCATCCCCCCCGCCACACACACACATACTGACTCGTAAATTATGACATATATCTTAAAAAAAGACATACAATTATGTAAAATAATTGTTTAGAAATGTTACGGAACATGAAGACACATTAGAATAAATATTATTGCTATTAGACCCGGATTGTGCATTATATTCTTAAATAAACAGAAATAAACATAAAATGTAATAATTATCTGGATAAGAAACAAATACAACTCGATGATTAACAGAATGGTGCAACAGTAAACTATCACCTCTTCATTAATATATTTAAATTACCTTTCTGCAGTGGAATAAAAGAAACGTAGAAAACCCCATTCAGAAGAGGCAATTCACAATTCATGCAACGCTATTTATTTTTATTTGCATCCCCTCCCACCTCATTGCACCTCATTTTTACCGGTCTGTGTGAAAGTACTTCACACCTCATAACTGAATATCAACCCTCCTACCACCCCTTCAATTATATGCTTTCAGATCTTAAGTCCTTTACATAAACTTAAAAGAATACCATTCAGATGTGCACAGTGTTTTCTTTGATCAATTTTATTCGCAGACATTTAGAGCGGAGACAGAGTGAAATGAACAAGATCTCGACCAGGGCGAAAGACAGCGTCAACACCCACATCCTCATGATGAAGAAGAAGTTGTCGGAGAAAATCACCAAGGACATCGAGCTGACCCACGAGGTCCGATCGAAACTGGACCTGAGCAAAAGTTTGGAAAGGCTGGAGAAGCTTACGAAAATATCTCGGTTGGAATCTCTCGTGAGTTGGAAATTATTGTATATGCGGTCGAGTTACTGCACTTGTAGTCAAGTTTCTGTACTTGTAGTCACGTTATTGTACTTGCAGTCGAATTACTGTACTTGAAGCCAAGTTATTGTAAAACAAGCTACTGTACTTATAACCAATTTATTATATTTGTTACCAAGCTGTTATACATGTAACCTAGCTACTGTTCGTGCAACCAACATACTGTACTAGTAACCAAAAGCTAATGTTCTTATAACCTTGACATTAGCTCTTGTACGTGTAACCAAGTTACCAGTTATTGTACTTTTAACCACGTTACTTTACTTGTAACCAATTTACTGTATTTGTAACCCGATTACTGAAACCTTTTCACCAAGATATTGTAATTGTAGCAGTGCGCAATAACCATTCAGGGTAAGACCACTGAAAATAAAAGTGACGAATTGCATAGGCCAGTGTGGTGCGCGTACCCAATGAAATTAGGGGAAACCATAACCGTCAAAACAATATGCACACAGTATTACAAAGATAAAAAAGGGTGTACGCAGATGTCGAAAGTTTATGAAACACTGACTTAAGCTACAACATTTAAGAGATAATTGGTAATTTTTTTTTTGTTTTATCTCAAGCATGCGTCTCATTTTCTAACAATCGGGTCTTTTGTTTTATATCCAAGTGTTAATATTTCAGCGCCAGAAACTTCTCCATACTACTCGGGAAGAGCTAACCACCATCCAGGTGGAAGAGTCCTCAGAGGAAGACAGTTCTGGCGAAGATGTTTACAAGTTGTAAAAAAAAAAGATTGAAAAGTGTGTGGGGGGGGGGCATACTTTGGTAGGTAATTGATGCACACTGCAGTGTATTTATGATTTTACATTAGGTTGAAGACATAGTAATAGATTGCGATACATATATAGTGAGTACGTTTAGGCATATCGGTAGCCATCTTAACGCACGGGCCCACTTGAGCACTTGCCTGGAGGGGGGTCCCAACGATTGTAGTGGCCCAATGGTGAGTGATTATTTATCTTTGATTCTATTGAGTGGTGGCCCAGTGGGGCCTGAACACACTGGTTTGATGGTGAGCCCATAATGCTTTCAAGGCAGCAGTTCATTCAAATTGAATAGACCTAATTATGACTTGTGACCAAGTCACTGTGCTTGAGACCAAGTTATCGTACTTGAGACCAAGTTACTGTACTTGAGACCAAGTTATTGTACTTGAGAACAAATAACTGTACTTGAGACCAAGTTATCGTACTAGAGACCAAGTTACTGTACTTAAGACCAAGTTACTGTACTTGAGACCAAGTTACTGTACTTAAGACCAAGTTACTGTACTTGAGACCAAATAACTGTACTTGAGACTAAGGTACTGTAATTGTGATTAAAGTACTGTACTTGCGACAAAGTTACTATACTTATTAACATTGTGTTTATTCCTTTTTTTCCTCTTCTCTCACAGGTTTACATGTACAGACGTTACAGACTCTTAAGCGAAATGGAATTAACTCTTTCCCCACTGATATTGGCTAGACAAACTGCAGTTACAAAAAACAAACAAACAAAGGGCCTGACACTGACACTAACCTGACTTGTCATAATGAAACGATGACTTTTTTCATTAATGAATGACGTGCATTGCACATTTTATATTATTTATTTTTGTTTCGGTAAATATTTACCGCGGACGGACCAGTATTCAAATACCAATCATGAAGACAATGATTTTGAACAAAAAAAAACCAATAAGGATGATGACTAGTCATGTAACTTTGGCATTCATTCTGACTGAAAAACAGACATGACATACAATATACAATTTGTTATTTTTTTTTATAACGTAATAAAAGTTAATTATTCAATGCATGCTTTTAAGTCAGTGATTATATCTGTGTGTTTCCACTGGATTACATTCATTGAAATAAATTTGTGTTTTTTTTACTTTTTAGATTTTTTAAATATCGTAACGAAATGTTTCACATAATGTATGTAATATTACATGCATTCAGTACTGCAATATAGTAATATAACATTAATAGTTCCAACATTATATTATTATAGAGAGCAACTTTTAGCATTTATGAAATATTGCTTAGTTTCATACGATTTTCATATGAGAGTTTTGAGATGTAAAATTTGACAGCTAACAAAGAGTTTGCATAGAAATGGGAAGATCGTAATGAAGAGTAGGCTTGCGGAGCCGGAGCCGAGGAGCCGGGAGCCGCTAATTTTTGCTGGAGCCGGAGCCGAAAAATCTGACGGCTCCACGGCTCCCAAATGTTTTTTTTTTTTACAGCATATTTTTTTTTTTTAGCTTTATGATAAGAAATCTTTAATGGGGTATCGTTTTGTGTTCGTTTTAAATCTTGTTTACCCTCCAAAATTTTTTTAATGGCATGTTATTTTGTTATATAATAAGTTAAAACAGTTTTATTTCCTAGAACAATTGTATCAATCATTTAAAATAAATTTTTACTACAACGACAAATATAACGCGTCATTTCGTATTATTATTTGACCGCGAATTTGTAATAGACTAAAAACAAAATGGTCGCTTTCTGTATTTAACAATTCTATTATAAACAGACTAGCTGAAATAGGGTAGATAAATTTATATACCCAGGTCCCAATAAAATCCGATTGTTATTCGGACCCGTGACAAATATGCACTAAGCTTAGCTATATTTAAACTTTATTAGACGGAACCCGAAAAATTAATAATACAGAGTCCGTTTAGTGGAACCCCAGTCACTGAGTAACGATTAAATCATACAATTCAAACAATTATAAAAAAACAAACAATAAAAAAGTTTATGTGTAGCTAAGCTAAGTGCATATTTGCCACGGGTCCGAATAACAATCAGATTTTATTGGGACGGGGTCCGAATAAAAATCGGAGTTTATTGGTACCCGGGTCCGAATAGTCACTTCGAATTTATAAATAAATATAAATACTGACGTCTTTCAAATATTTTAAACAATGTATCATTTTACTATTTGCTAATTTGATCATTGAAATAACTTTTTATTACTTATGAAAATGGCGACTAGTGAAACCTCGGTCGAAAATAATGATATGTTTCTGGATGCACTGAAATGGTTTGTTATTAGTAAAACCGACAATGCGTATATTTTTCAAGTTCCTGACTATGGGGGTGAACGCGGCAAAATTTGCATAACTTTTTATCAGCGGCATGTTTGCGTGGCGCAATTATAAAATTTTTTGATTCGTGTGATACTATCTTAATAGGGAGCCGGAGCCGTGGCGGAGCCGTCAAATTTGTGGGAGCCGGAGCCAGAAAAAAATTTGGCGGCTCCGCAAGCCTGATGAAGAGTATGCCCATCACAAAACTCTCTTTCTGGTAACCCATCCATTTAAGGCATTAAATTATCGGCCATTAGCTTTTCATTTCTGCAGTAGAGACCTCTGGGGGTCGGCACAATAGGTAGTCACGCAATCGGGGCGTTTCGTTACACTTTGAGGGAGACCGTCAATGAACCCTTCCCATTAAATTTTCCCCATGATCCACGCTTCCTGGTAAATTAGTGGCATCATAGTGTAAACTCAGTTTTTGAAATCTTCGGACCTGTCCATTACGTCCCTGGTTGATACTTACCTGTGGGTGATACTTCTGAAACAAAAAAAAAAACAGTTTAAAAAAATCGCCACTAAATGTGACAATGTTTTTAGCACTATGTGGAGATTTTGACAGTACTTTACAACAATACAAAGAGGATGTTTTTTTGGAAATGTCATGATACTTTACACAAATTAGTGATAGTTTATACTCTGCGTATGGTACTTTACACAAAAACAATCATGGTGTATGACACTTACACAGGGAGGGACTTGTTGGCCCACGACTAGCAGTGGTACCAATAAAAGAAAAACTTCTTATAAGAGGAAACATTGTCCAGCCTTTCACTTTCTAAAAAAAGACGTATAATCAGACAAGAAAAACGTCATCTCTAAGTCTATAAATAAAAATATCAAAACGATCACAAGCTCGGCGCAGAAACTTCTTCAACGATTAAAAATAAGACTTTTTCTTTTTAAAATGATAATGTAAACAAACAGGATGTAGAACTGGGTCAATTCATTCTGAAATCAGCAGGTAATGACATACACTAGGGAAATCCCCATGTTTCACCGTCCTTAGTTCATATCGATAAAGAGATGTAGGTAAACAGTAGATTAAACTTGCTGTTAGATTTCACGTTAATCAGTGATTCATATTTTCTTTTTTAGTGTTGTATTTTTCTAAACACCATGTTCTGCTTAAAAGGTACATCTACTATATAGGTGGGCAAACCTTTTGTATAGTGGGCCACGTTGGGCTCCTCAACTTTACAGGAGGGCCGAGCGAAGACAAAAGTGAATGGTGTGTTTACAACATGAGTGTATTGAAACCAAACCTCAACGGCATTGATGAAAGCGAGCTAATGGGAGGTAAGCGCGTGATGTGCAAAAGGTTTTACTGGCCGTAGTTTGCCCATGTAGGAGCTAAAAATAGCACCTGATTAATAGTAGCTCGGGCGTTGCTTTAGGGAAGAGCGGTAATTAAAGGCCTACGAAAGGGAAATAGGTTTAGAAGGGCCCCATCAAAAAATTTGCGTAATAGCCCCTCAAATTGTTAGCGAGAGAGAGAGAGAGAGACAAAGAAAGAGAGAGAGAGAGAGAGAGAGAGAGAGAGAGAGAGCGAGAAAGGGAATATGTGGGAGCTTATGGGAACATGTGGGGAGCTTATGGGAACGTTTGGGAGCTTATAGGAATATGTGGGAGCTTATGGGAATATGTGAGATATATATAAATATATATATATATATATATATATAAAAGTTTCCTTCTTAGCCCTAACGGGCCATCGGGGCAGATGAAGTGTAGAATTCAACTGTTTCTATAACCTCGGCATATGAAGGGATTGTGTGGTTAGCACAACGCCCAGGCGCCTTTACTTCCCCAACTTAAGTCAGGTGCCCAATTAAAGCTGGGTGGACTTGTGGGACGACTTTGCACCAAATTTCACCTGGAAAAATTCCATGGGCCTCACCGAGGATCTACACTCGGCCATCCGTCCCACCATATATATATATATATATATATATATATATATATATATATATATATATATATATATACAGAGAGAGAGAGAGAGAGAGAGAGTGAGAGCTTAGTGGAATATGTGGGAGCTTATTGGAATAAGTAAGAGCTTATGGGAATATGTGGTAGCTTATGGAAAAATGTGGGAGCTTATGGTAATATGTGGGAGCTTATGGGGATATGCGGGAGCTAATGGGAACATGTCGGAGCTTATGGGAATGTGTGGAAGCTTATGGGAACGTTTGGGAGCTTATAGGAATATGTGGGAGCTTATGGGAATATGTGAGATATAAATAAATAAATAAATAAATATATACATATATATATATATATATATATATGTGTGTGTTGTGGAGAAATAATATAGTCTAAGTTTGATGACGCAATTCGCTAGGCTCCGCCCACCGCAGTATCTATGGCGTCATTCCGCCATCTTGAGTGTAAATATTGGGAGCTTTAGTGTATACGTCATTTGGTACAAATGACGTATATTAACCGACAGTTGGGAGCACATGCTTTGTTTTATAGTTAGTCTAGCTGTGGGCATCTATGTAGATGGATGCATATTTACAGTTTGCTTTTGTACTCCTCCTGATTCTACCTTTATGTCAGTTCATGTTCAAGTATTAAATGATTGTTTGATGTTACTTCACTGGAGTTAACTTCGTGATTTGTGTTGTCTGATTTATTACACCCTCTACAAGCATCATCATTAAAAGGATCCGTAACATATATTTGGCACCTCCGACGTCGAACTGACTGACTTAGCTGGATTCAGGAGCAGCGGAGTGAGTACATTAAGACTCGTTGTAATTACCGGTTAAGTATTCATCGGTGAATTACGTGGCGGCCACCACCCTGGGTGTGCGCCGTGAAAACTGTGTTCTGAAGTGGCCAACGTTACTGTTTGTTGAAGTGGCCAACCCTATTGTTTGCTGAAGTGGCCAACGTTACTGTTTACTGAAGTGGCCAACCCTATTGTTTGCTGAAGTGGCCAACGTTACTGTTTGCTTAAGTGGCCAACCCTATTGTTTGCTGAAGTGGCCAACGTTACTGTTTGCTGAAGTGGCCAACCCTATTGTTTGCTGAAGTGGCCAACGTTTCTGTTTGCTGAAGTGGCCAACCCTATTGTTTGCTGAAGTGGCCGACGTTACTGTTTGCTGAAGTGGCCAACCCTATTGTTTGCTGAAGTGGCCGACGTTACTGTTTGCTGAAGTGGCCAACCCTATTGTTGTTGAAGTGGCCAACGTTACTGTTTGCTGAGGTGGCCAACCTAGCCGTTTGCTGAAGAGGCCTACCTTGCTGCTACTGAAGAGGCCAACCCTACTGTTTGCTGAAGAGGCCAACCTTGCCGTTTGCTGAAGAGGCCAACCTTGCTGTTGCTGAAGAGGCCAACCTTGCTGTTGCTGAAGAGGCCAACCCCACTGTTGCTGAAGTGGCCAACTTTACTGCTTAAAGTGGCCAGAGTTGCTGTGTACTGACGGGGCCGACGTTACCGTGTGGCTGGGAATCACCTCCTCATCGTCAAAGGACCCCACCATAGGATCACCGAGGATCAACAAGGGATCATCGAACATCACGGACAGGGATCACCAAGGATCAACCCGTGTGTTAGTCAACCCCACATCGAACATCACGGACCGGGATCACCGAGGATCAACCATCGAAGTCAAGGAACAGAATTTACTATTGTGTATTTCTTTATATGTAAGTTGGCATATTTTTTTTATATATATTTATTACTAGAATATTGAAATCTGGTGTAATTATTTGTTTGTTGTTCTTGGTGGAATTCTGTATTTAATACAGTAGAGGTTAAAATAGGGTCCACCCTGAGCAGCCAGAACATTTAATTTGCTGATTTTTTAAAAAAGGAATTTTGTATTTATTTAGTTATTACTTGTATGTTGATGACATAATAGAATATTTTTTGTGTATGATATATAGTATCAAACATCTTCATTTATTAGTTATAATTGGGTTTGGTTACTGCCATGTCATCAATTTTAAATATTGTTGAAGCTGGTAAAGCACTTGGCCTTACAGGCCAAGAGTTACAAACCTGGGTATCTGCAGAGAGAGAAAGGGTGGAAAAGAAAGAGATGGAAGAAAAACAGAGAGAGAGGGAAGAAAGAAAGGAAAAGGAACAGAGAGAGAGGGAAGAAAGAAAGGAAAAGGAACAGAGAGAGAGGGAAGAAAGAGCCGCAGAACGGGAAATGAGGAAGGAAGAAATCGCGAACGAAAGGGCGCGCTTAGAGTCTGAGAACAAAAGACAGTTAGCTAACCCCGGAGTTAACGGAGCAGGTGATAGAGTGACCACATCACTTAAATTACCTTATTTTACAGAGGGCGTTGACAGTATGGACACATACTTGTCTAGGTTTGAAATGCTAGCTACTAGCGCGGGTATGCCGAAGAATACATGGGCCGCGTCAATTTTAGGATTCATAAGAGGCAAAGCTCTGGATGTATGCTTGAAACTAAATGAAAATGAAATAAAAAATTATGATGTTGTGAAAGAATCATTAATGAAGATTTATGGTAACACATGTGATGGTTACAGGGAAAAATTTAATAATATTCGCCCATCACGAGAGGAAGACCCCAATTTATTTATCACCAACCTTAGTTTGTTTTTTGATAGATGGGTGGCTCTGTCTGGGGCGAAACAAGAGTACCATGATTTAAGGGAACTGATTTTAGTAGATAGGGCAATTAATGTGTGCCATAAAGATTTAGTGGCATTCTTGAAAGAAAAAGGGCCAAAAACTTTAGAAGATGTCACTGATTTATTGAGAAAGTATAAGTCTGCACATCCAGAAAAACCCATATCTAAGTTAGAACCAGACCATAACCAGGATGTGCTGTGCTTTGCTAAAGCTGTACCATATCCTAACCGTGGCCGAAGCTTAAGTCCTGGGAACAGGAATAGATCCAGTGACCGACATGACGGGGACAAATTATGCTTCTCATGTGGGAGAGCCGGACATAGATCGCGAGACTGCAAAAGGGGAAATGGAGGTAGTGATAGTTTATGTTATCTGTGTAACGCCAGGGGACATTATGCTAGGAACTGCACTTGGTCCCGGGGAAATAGTCAGGGGAGAAAAGGACAACAGACCAGAACCATGGACAAGACCAGACAGAGACAAAGAGATAGGGTACAACAGGCAATGTTAGTTCAGGGGGGAGGTAATGGTTTACATTTTTACCCTGGGTTCGTTGGTGATGTACCTGTGAAGGTGCTACGTGACACTGGGGCAACGTGCGTGTGTGTCCGTAGATCATTGGTGAAAGATAGTGAATTCACGGGAAGAATGGGTCTATGTGCGTCATTTGATGGGACGGTACATGAGTTACCCATAGCCACCATTAATCTTAGAAGTCCATTTTACACAGGGCTAGTTGAAGCATTAGTCATCGAGAAACCAACTTATGACGTTTTAGTGGGCAATATTGAGGGCGTAATAGAGTGTGATCCCATGGAATTGGATAAATGGAAAAAACTTAATGATCCTACTAGAAACTGTAATGCTGTGACAAGGGCTCAGGCTAAGGAGGAAAAACTCCATAATCAGTCATCAATTAGTAGTACAGATAACTGCTTAATTAATACTCAGGAAGTAAAAATTATACAAAGGGAAGAGAATGTAGTCAACTTTCCTAATCCACACATGACTGACAATGTTAAATCTAGTGACATTCCTGTGGGTGAGATGTTTGACAGGGTCACCATAGATGGAGAGAACTTTTTTACCGAACAGCATAATGACGTGTCATTATCAAAATTAATCAACCGGGATAAAAAATCATTTAGAGATAGGGAAATCATTCAGTTAGAAAAAGGTGTTTGGGTTAGAAAGACACAGTACATGAATAAAACGGTGAATCAACTTATAGTCCCAATGAAGTATAGGAAATTAGTTCTTATGACAGCCCACGATTCACCTTTAGCGGGTCATTTGGGGGTTACTAGAACCAAGTATAGGATCTTAGGAAAATTCTTTTGGCCCGGGGTTACCAGAGACGTAAAGAGATATGTTAGGACGTGTGACCTGTGTCAATCAAAGGGGCCCAAATGTACCAGGGGGGAAGCCCCATTACAAACAACCGATGTAGTTGACAGACCGTTCACAAAATTAGCTATTGATATAATTGGACCTATGCCAGTGCTGTCCAATAGAGGGCATCGCTTTATCTTAACGATGGTGGATGTATGTTCCAGATGGCCAGAGGCGGTGCCTCTTAAATTCACAAGGGCTGAGGACATAGCACAGGCACTAATGACTATTTTTTGTAGGACAGGCTTCCCAGATGTTATTTTATCTGACAGAGGTACTCAGTTTGTATCTGAATTAACCAACCATTTTACCTCTGTATTGGGGATCAAACAAATCTTTACATCGCCATACCATCCCCAAAGTAATGGAATTTGTGAGCGACTGAACGGCAGTATAAAAAAAATGATCAGTAAAGTGTCTGATGACAATCCGGGAGACTGGGATCTCATGTTACCCTGTGTGTTGTTTGCGTATAGGGAAATTCCACAGGAAACAACAGGATTTTCACCTTTTGAAATGGTGTACGGTGCGAATCCAAGGGGTCCACTGTCTTTACTTAAGGACTTAATGATAAGGAAAGATTTATCCCCTGACGTAAGAACTGCCTATGAGCTAGTGATTGATACAAGACAGAGACTGATAAAGGCTTGTGATGTGGCTAGATCAAATGTTTTAACAAAAAATAAAAGCACATTATTGAGGGTTAATAGAGACAGGAAACTCAGACATATTAGACCAGGTGAAGATGTACTTGTCTTATTACCGGACAAGACCAATAGATTATTCATTAAGTGGCAAGGACCTTTTAAGGTTACTAGAAAGGTGACAGACGTGGATTATGAAATTAATATTAGAAATAGGTTAAAGGTCTTTCATATAAACATGTTGAAAGTATACTATAATAGACCAATTGAATTAGTTCAGACCGCTGAGAGACAGGTTCAAAATTGTTTCATGTTAAGGGAGGAAGATGTACCTGACGCTGACATTCAGACATGTGAGGGACCTGAGGTTGGAAACAAGGAAACATGGGAGGATATAGCATTAAATAACTTAACTCATGACAAAGTGGTTAGTATTAAGACACTTTTGGGTGACTTTACCGATATTTTTTCTGATAGACCGGGTAAAACTGATATAATACAACAGGACATAAAACTGTCAGAAAACAAGGTTATCCGTTTGAGACCATACACCCTCTCATTACATCACCGCGAATATATCAAGAAAGAATTAGAAGGGTTACAGAAACAGGGTGTCATAGAACCATCAGAGTCACCATATGCAGCTCCCATAGTGTTAGTTAAGAAAAAGACAGGTGACATCAGACTGTGTGTAGACTATAGACAGTTAAATAAAATAACCATTATGGACTCGTATCCCATGCCCAATCCTGAGGAGTTAATGACCAGGCTAGCCAGAGCTAAATATTTTTCAAAACTGGATTTAGCAAGAGGGTATTGGCAAATACCACTGACCCCTGAAGCCAAACCATTGACTGCATTTATAACTCCATTTGGGTTGTTCCAATGGAATTTCATGAGTTTTGGGCTAGTAAATGCACCAGCCACCTTCAATAGGATGATGGCCAAATTATTTTCCCATAGACAAGACACTGTTTGCTACCTGGATGACATTTGTATTTTTCAAGAGGACTGGGATAAACATGTTAGGAGTCTAAGAGAAATTTTTACAGTTTTAAAGAGACATAATTTAACCGTGAGACCGACTAAGGTAGAGATAGGACTGACGGAAGTAACTTTCCTAGGACATAAAGTGGGAAATAATATAATAAAACCCATAGGTGAATCAGTGTCAAAGATATTAAATATTGAAAAACCGTCATCAAAGAAACAGGTGCGCAGTCTTTTGGGCTTATGCAATTTCTATCGGAAGTTTATTCCGAATTTCGCTCATATAATGGAACCTCTGGCTAATCTAACTAAAAAGGGAGAGCCAAACAAAATCATCTGGTCTGATGAATGTCAACGGGCCCTGAAGATTATTAAAACCGCCTTCGCTCAGGGGCCCATATTAAAGTTACCTGACATAGGTAAACAATTCGTTCTGGCCACAGATGCCTCGGCCGTTGCGATAGGGGGGACCCTGTTACAGAGCCACAATGGTGTGTTACACCCAGTGCTATATGTCAGTCGTAAATTGACCTCACCAGAGACAAGATATGCCACAATAGAGAGGGAGGGATTAGCCATCACATGGTGCATTACAAAATTGGCAAGGTATCTGTTAGGTGCCCAATTTATTCTTCCGACTGACCATGCGCCGCTGGCATTTATAAATTCCAAAAAGCTAGGGAATAATAAAGTAGCCAGATGGTCACTCCTACTGCAGGATTTTAATTTTATCGTCCAAGCTATACCTGGTAAAGAGAACGTTATTGCTGACACGTTATCACGTTGCATTTGAAATGAGCTTAAGTTCTCAACAAACCTATGTCCTGGCAGTAAGAAATCTTGTGTACCGTAATGTTTATGTTACATGTATTATATGTTTATATGATGACATGTTGCATGTATATGTTTATATGATGACATAATGATATTTAATAATAATTGATGATTATGATAAAAAAAAAAGAGAAGTCACTTGAGAAAAAAAAAAAGAAGAATAACTAGTGACATGAAAAAAAAAAGTCACCTGAAAAAAAGATAATAGAAAAGATATACAAGTGACATGAAAGAAAAAAAAAATTAACAAGTCACATAGAAAAAATATCTAATAAAATAATGAATATCAGTGACGAAAAAAAAAAATTAAAATGATGAGAAATTTTAATTGAATTCAATATGTTTATACGTATATGATTGATGATATTTATTATATTGTTTGCATGTATTGATTTATAATTCCATGCAATATTGATTTGATGAATCATTGTATAATTTATTTTGTTGTTATGATGATTTGGGATATGTTCTATGATTGAACTTTGTTTCATGTGGCTTCCTTTTGTCGGTATTAGTATTGGGTTTTACATGATTACATCATGCTTAGGTAGAGGGGAGAAATGTGGAGAAATAATATAGTCTAAGTTTGATGACGCAATTCGCTAGGCTCCGCCCACCGCAGTATCTATGGCGTCATTCCGCCATCTTGAGTGTAAATATTGGGAGCTTTAGTGTATACGTCATTTGGTACAAATGACGTATATTAACTCGACAGTTGGGAGCACATGCTTTGTTTTATAGTTAGTCTAGCTGTGGGCATCTATGTAGATGGATGCATATTTACAGTTTGCTTTTGTACTCCTCCTGATTCTACCTTTATGTCAGTTCATGTTCAAGTATTAAATGATTGTTTGATGTTACTTCACTGGAGTTAACTTCGTGATTTGTGTTGTCTGATTTATTACACCCTCTACAAGCATCAGATACTCGAATGTCGACCTGAGAGTCCTTCCGGGTCTGATCTTCGGTGAGGCCCATGGAATTTTTCCAGGTGAAATTTTGGTGCTTAGTTGGCCCACAAGTCCACCCAGATTTAAATGGGTACCTGACTTTAAGTTAAAGTAACAAGTGTTGTGCTAACCATACAACTTCGTGATTTGTGTTGTCTGATTTATTACACCCTCTACAAGCATCTAATTACAACTGCTCTCTGTTAAATTTACATCTAGTGTAACATTTAATACAGCGGCGTGTATATACTACATAAATATTTCAATAATTACAACTGCTATTTGTAAGACTTACATGTAGAATCCTTTCAATGAAGTAATTTGTTGTACTCTAAAGCGTAAACTCCACTTAGCGCCATACCCACTAGTAAGCAATAGCTCAAATCGCCTATAACCGGTTTGTTCTCTCTGTACAAGAATTCTCGAAATAATCTCATCGGAAATTTCCAGTGAGTTTTTCTGCTATTCGGAAAAGGACGTCATTTCAAGCCGTTTAATATTCGAAACAACCATAGGCAATACTTTTTCTAAGTGAATTGAAAATTGTTCTAATTACAACGTTAATGATATTGGTCTATTATGATGCTAACTATGTAGGCCAGTATAATAATTAGTTCAACACTATAAGCCATTATTCAAGGCCAAAGTTTTATGATAAATATAAAAGAGGTTATGAAATCACTTTCATTTAGCCATGTAACGTACACAAAAGAGGAGGTTTTTTTGCAATTCTCTGTCATACTGTGTAATATTTATATATCCCCCCAATCAGTCTCTGTCACAATGTATCACAAAATTTTATCTTGTCTCAGAGGTTAGTGTTAGATTTGTAACACACATTTCTCTTCTGTATTCTGTAAATCACTAACAGGACGGTATTTTTAAAGGACGTCTTGTATTCTCATCATAGCCAATAGTTTAATGGCCTAGGACTGGACACCTTTCTTTGACAAAAGAGTTGTAAATAAAAACAATAGTACTGAATCTGAGCTATGAAATTCCCTTAAATTAGTTTTATTTGTATATCAATAAATTCCCTATCGCCATCACTGTGTCTGGGGTGTCAAGATGTCTCTCTCATTTTCAGCAGAAGGTATTGTACTGTTTAGAGTGGATGACAATAGTGCATATAATTGGTGTGCATGAAGAACTTCCGTTTTCTAGTAAATGATGTCTACATCGATATATAGATGACTAAAACCATGAGATTCGAATTGGTTGCAGTAAGTTATTAGTAATTTAATCTAATATTATGGATTCTTCACTTAATTTACTTCAAATGAATATCCCTTTATTCCTAGACGTTAATTTAGCTAAGGGTTTATCGAATAGATCAAGTGTAGAATACATCTGTTTATGTAATCACGGCTTAGTTAGGTATTGTTAGGCCAGCATAACGGCCAGCCTCATTTACTTCCTCAACTAAAGTAAGGTACTTATCTAAAGCTTGGTGAACTAAAGGACTCTCTAAGACCTGAAACATTCCTTTGTTCATTCTGATGTTCAAAACTCGGAACTACTGTCGACAGTCTAGCGCTCTTTCCCACAGCACCAACGTTTCCCTTAGCCTTAGTACATTGTAAGGCTTAAGAAAAATGTAAATAGATTTTGTAATGATATTTTAGAATAACTCACACTATATATTACGTATTTCAATGCAACCAGAACACAATGCAGTAAAGACACATATGAGCAGCTCCGTAGCGTGAAAATTCTACATCTGGGGCCAAGCATTCTACTGCAGGGTTGTACAATAGCAGGTGGGAGGGGGTGAAATAAATGTTACTAAGGAGAGCACAAATACAGAGGGGTCCAGACTAAACGCAGAGGGGTTGTAGGGTTTTTTTTTTGTCCCAGGTCACATTTTAGTTTCAGTTTTTATTTCGTTTTTTCTGTAATAATTTTAGTTTTCGTCTAGTTTTAGTCTTGCTTCTAATTTTAGTTTTAGTTTTAGTTCTCAAGCTGACGAAAAGTCAAATTTTCGTCAACGAAGGTTTTAGTTTTAGTTTTCGTCAACGAAAACAACACTAGGGGGCTGCACCGCCCACCCTGCACGCTACGGACCTGCAAATGAGGCACTGTTGTAACTAATTGAACTAAAAGCTTGGTTCCCTCTGGTGGGTTTGTCTAATTTAAGCTGGTCTGTAAATTGTAAATATATAACTTGTTCTAAATTAACTGTGCATAACAACTTGTATCTATTAACTGCATCACAGCCACCGAACCCAAATAATCATATGGAGAAAACGGAAAAAAAAAGTTGTTTTTTTTATTTATAGAATTTAAATTTGTTACAAACACACATAGTTACACATTTCGATGTAACTTGTTTATCTAAATGTTGATGGCACTGAGGAGATGGTAACTGAATCAATAGGGCACCTTTGTTGTTGCTGTTGACAGGGACGCCGAGAGCCAACAAGGGCCCCAGGGCAGGACATCAATGCGGGCCCCTTAATAAACAATGAGTCGTGAAAAAATTGACATGGTCGGGGCGGCCGGGCTCCCTTAAAGATGCGGGCCTCTGGCAATGACCCCTGACCCCCACTCCTCTCGGCGTGCCTTGCTGTTGTTAATATACACCACTCAGTATAGTTATAGCGACTAGTAGATGAATTTTGAAATATTTATTTTACATTTTATATTTCCTATCGTTATTTTTGTACACTGAAGGAACGTGAACGAAATATTCACTTTTATAGTGGGACCCATGAAACTCAGGTCCGATTCTCGGCGATAGTCATGGGGATTACTTCAGGTCCTTCAAAAAGTTAATTAAATATCTCAAGTTCACCCAGCTTTAAATAGGTACCCAACTTTGGTTGAGGAAGCAATGCACTTCATCTTGAACATCACTAGCTAGATGTCATTTAGTGCCAGCACCATGGCTTTTTTCCATTCGCTTATTCGAGTTAACTGTGACAATGGGACTTTGACGGTTTAATACAAATTAAATTTGGTCCATGCATCAGAGCAAGAGAAAGATGGATGGAGTGTGTTTATGAACATCAGATCAAGAGAAAGATGGATGGAGTGTGTTTATGAACATCAGACCAAGAGAAAGATGGATGGAGTGTTTTATGAACATCAGACCAAGAGAAAGATGGATGTAGTGTGTTTATGAACATCCGACCAAGAGAAAGATGGATTTAGTGTGTTTAAGGAACATCAGACCAAGAGAAAGATGGATGGAGTGTGTTTATGAACATCAGACCAAGAGAAAGATGATGGAGTGTGTTTATGAGCATAAGACCAAGAGAAATAGGAATGGAGTGTGTTTATGAACTAATAAAAATAAATGTTTTAATGTCATGTAAATAAGGAGCTGAGTGAGGGCTGAAGCAACAACTAAACGGGTTGAATTGGTTAACTGAACGTTTTTTGTCTATTATATGTACAATATACCATTTGGCGCCCCTGAACCTCGGCGCCCGGGGACATATGAACCCCCGTCCCCCCCTAGCTACGCCTCTGCTGTTCGTTTGATTTAGTACAAGTAAGACTTGGAGACGGTGTGTGGAAAAAAATGCATTGCTTAATATTTTGACTTTGTAAAACAACTATTGGAGAAAGAACATTTCTATTATGATTTGTGAATACTTTTCAATATTATACACTTACTAGCAAAAAGAGGCTTTTTAAACACAATCTAAATAAAACAATAGGCTACATAGGGTTAGTTTTTGTATAGAGTAATAAGAGTGCTCGGTCTTTGGTTTAAACAATATAGTCCGTTTCGAAGCAAAGGCTTGTTTGTTTTTTTATGAATTCACCTTTAAAATGTATTGTCTACTTCATTTCTCAGAATCTTGGCAAATTTTTATTTTCTTCAACTGAAACTCTTTAAAAATGAAACAACCTTTGCCAGGTGAACACGTTTAGTTATTTTAATTTACATTTTGATAAAAAAAAATACATTTTTTGTTGTTTACATCTTTCAAAATTCTTGTTTTTCTTTGTTTGC
The DNA here is from genome assembly GCA_021962125.1 of Bulinus truncatus. Taxonomy (NCBI): domain Eukaryota; kingdom Metazoa; phylum Mollusca; class Gastropoda; family Planorbidae; genus Bulinus; species Bulinus truncatus. Next base: position 6,669,486 of record JAGDYQ010000024.1, read on the forward strand.
GTGATGTGTGTGCCTATGCATGCGTCAACCTGATAGTCTGTGTGTGTGTGTGTGTGCGTTGATTTAGTCACACACACACCAAAGCCATTGGATGTCAGAAAAGCGATTGGCATCATTGGAACCTTCTAACTAGTGGTCCACAGGATATAATTTTATCTGTACAGCAACTTAAAAAAAAAAAAGCAATTGGCCAGTATGGGGATCGAACCCACGACATTCGCGTTATTAGCACGACGCTCTAACCAACTGAGCTAACCGGCCGACATTAAAACTGACAATATTAATCATTTCTTTTTTAATTTGAACCTCCATCATTTTATTCAAAAATACTTATACACTAACAGCAAATTTATTGTTATATGTTTTTTTTTTTTTTTTGGGTCAAATATTATTCTGGATAAGTTTACAAAATATGATTGTAAGAATGTAAGCAACTGCTAATGGCTTGGCCTATATTACTGTGTTCATTTCATAGATTAGTCTGAAGTGAATAACGACAGATAAAATTAGCACACAGTCGCGGTATGCTTCACTACATTAATGAAGGTTTACAACGTTTGAGATAATTGTAAAACTGACCACTCATAAAACATTTCCCGTGTTGCAAAGGTTCAAACGCCGGCAAACTACGCCCCGCCCCCAACCGCCTCCCTTCCCACCAGCCCCGTAGCGTGAAAATTCAACTGCAGGGGCCATGCATTCTACAGCAGGGGTCAGGCATTCTACAGCATGGGCCAGGCATTCTACTAGTGTTGTTTTAGTCCCAGGTCATATTTTAGTTTCAGTTTTTATTTCGTTTTTTCTGTAATAATTTTAGTTTTCGTCTAGTTTTAGTCTTGCTACTAATTTTAGTTTTAGTTCTCGTTGACGAAAAGTCAACATTTTCGTTAACGAAGGTTTTAGTTTTAGTTTTCGTGAACGAAAGCAACACTACATTCTACAGCAGGGGCCAGGCATTCTACAGCAGGGGCCAGACATTCTACGACAGGGGCCATGCATTCTACAGCAGGGGTCAGGCATTCTACAGCAGGGGGCCAGGCATTCTACAGCAGGGGCCAGGGATTCTACAGCAGGGACCATGCATTCTACAGCAGGGGCCAGGCATGCTACAGCAGGGGCCATGCATTCTACAGCAGGGGTCAGGCATTCTACAGCAGGGGCCATGCATTCTACAGCAGGGGCCATGCATTCTACAGCAGGGGCCAGGCATTCTACAGCAGGGGCCAGGCATTCTACAGCATGAGCCAGGCATTCTACAGCATGGGTCAGGCCAATAGCAGGGGGGAGGGGCCATGAAATAACTGTTACTAAATAGAGTAAACAAGCAGGGGGGAGCAGACAAACCGCAGGGGGTTGGGGGGGGGCCGCACGCTACGAGCCTGCTTCCCACCACGTGCAAAGTTCGAGTTTTGATCCGGCGTGGCGCATTCAATTTCAGTTACATTTAACATAAAACATAGACCTATATTATATTATTTCACACAAAAACTCCATCCGTTTTCTCCATGTCTGTCCCTTCGGTCAAATTAGATCTCAGTGTGGTATGCGATTCAAAAATGTTCGCCCATCCCTGGTATAGTCACTAGTCAGGTTCCTATAATAAAAGTAATCGAACACCTAACCTATAGGAGCTCCCCCCCCCCCCACCCACTCCGCCAAACACACAGTTCCGAAAGCTCTGGCATTTTTTTTTTAAACTTTAATCACAAAAAAAAAATATTTGAATGTGATGTGAAATGGTTTTGTGGTAATACCAGGGGGCATAATCTATTTAATTTGAATTAACTCTGCATTATTTCCCTTAATTAATTTTAAACCTTTTATTTTTAAACCACTGCCGCGGAACGGCTTATTTGTAAGAGGGTGTCAGTTACTTCAAACTCCTACCAGGCGTCACGCTAAGAGATCAGCAAATCTGGTTTGAGCAATAAAAAGATATCCATCTATAACCACCTATTACCATACCATCTATAACACAAGATCAAAGCTTCAAAACGAGTTGGTGTGCGTGGGTGATGACATTTCAAAGTCATACATTTACTTGCCAACTTTTATATTTCTTTAAGCTCTATAATTTTATGAAATAAATATATGTATATATATATATATACCATTATATAGTGACGATATATACTAGTATACAGTTACATAGAGACTTCCTAAAATATATTTATATATATTCGTATGTAGTGACAGAGTCATTGAGAAAAAGCCTATTCTGTGTAGGGAGAAAACGTGTGGCTTCATGTACAAAATTGTTGAATGTATCCTTCGTGTTTTTCTATAGGCACTTGTTACGGGACCAAACGTGTGGTCTCCGTTTTTTTTTTACCCGGGTACCAGCCGTAGATAATATTGCTCCACACCCTAACCCTATCCCTAACCCTAAACCTAACCCTATCCCTATCCCTAACCCTATCCCTAACCCTAATCCTGAAAAAAAAATTCTGAAAAAAAAAAAAAAAATTTATATATGTCATGTTCCTTATACCCTAATATAATGGTCACGTTTGGTCCCGTAACAAGTGCGTTTTCTATAATGTATTATTTTAATACTTGTAATCGTAGATTACATTAATGACGCTATTTAACCATGTGGTGGGAACATGTACAAAAGTTGTTGTTTTTTTTTTAATATATCTAAAAGTATGGGTCACATTTAGGGCTGAATCTTCATGTGAACTGATGAATTATATATCGGCTTCATCCACCTTTTTACCAGTCCGATATATAGTACTAGTATATAGCTTGGGTGAATGAAATGAATAGATTATACTCTTCATCTGCCCCGATGGCCTACAAGGGCTAATGGAACTTTACTTAGGGCATAAAGAAAGAAATGGAAAACAATAGAGGTCCGAAGGCTAAGGACAGACCAAGAAGCAGATGGTTAGAAGAGGTGGAGAAAGACCTAAAAGCCATAGGAGTGAGAGATTGGGGGAAGAAGACCACGGATCTGAAAAAGTGGAGAAAAGTAGTATGGCAGGCCTAGGCCTTAAATGGGTTATGGGGCCAAAGGAAGAACAAGAATATAGTTTAGCCCGTTCCTCACAGTAGGCCTGTATGATAAGGGCTTAAGATTTGTAAGGGCTTAAGATTTGTAAGGGCTTATGCCGTTTTGACCAAAACACTTTCTAAGTAAGAATGTCTTAATACATAAGATTTTAAAATGTTTTCAACCTGATTTAGGCTTTGCAAGAGGGTGCCCAAGATAATAGCTACTGAAGATATCAATTACCAGATGAAAGACATTGTATGTATATATAAATATATATATATAAATATATATATATAAATTGCTGTTGAATGTCCGCCGTGCTTACTAACATAAACAGTCTGTATTAGTTTACCTGTTCGTTAAAGAGTTGCGAAGACCATCGAGTAGAAGAGAATTACTTTTGAAATAATACGAATTTATTTCTCTGACTACTGGCAAAGCTTTTTATCACACACTCAGAAATGTAGATCATGGAGGGATAAAGCGACAAAATCCAAGTGATAATTACGTAATGAAAAAGTGGATAGTACTTGTTAAAGGAAACATGTCAATGGCTCAATGGAGAAGATAAAAGAACTCCCAGATGCGTCGAACAAATGAGTATGCTCCCCTTTTCATTTCTTTATTCGGCCTAAGGGTAAGTAAATAAGATTTTCTTTGCGCAGCTTATCTGTGACGGGAAATGTCAACTTAGCGTGAAGAGAAAAGGTTGTGAATAATAAATAAACAAAAAAACTTGTTTTGAACATCTGGGATCACGACGCAACATTTTTTATACGGGGTGTCACTGATAACACTGGAAAACAAAAAATAATTTATCGTGGATTTCTTGGTACCCATCATCTAATCATACTCAATTTACACACGCTCATTTCGAATATGCAAACCATTTGTCTCTATCAGCCTCCAATTTTAAGAAATCCGCAATCTTATTTTTTTTATTATAATTATAATACTCCAATATGTATAAAAATGAAATTTTTAAACCATATATTCTCTTTTGCAGTTAATGTAAAAAAAAATATTAAACACAAGCATGAAATCAGTTCTAACTAATAAAATTATATGTAAAAAATATATTCCATTTAAAGTCAAATGCATGTGTAAAATGTTTAAAATGTTCATGGTTTGAATTTCTTGGCTGTGGACTTCCGCTTGTAGGTACTTTGATAAAAAATTCAAAATGTATATAACATGTCAAATCATACATAGATCAATAGAGCTCTAAAAATGCTTTTCAAATGATACCTTGTTTAAGTATGTATGTCTTTTGGTTATTGAGATATTCAATTTCTTGTGCCGAAAAACAGGCCTTTTTTTACTATAGAAAAAGTCAAGAAAATTGTGGCCCGAATTTTGAGATTGGGCTACTAAAACTGACATAACTTTTAGAACCATTTAAGCTAGCAGGCTCAAATTTTCACCACTGATAAATGATCCTATTTACTTATAAAATAAGGTCAATTAAACTTATATTTAAGTGATATTAAGTCTATGCACTAAAGAAAAAAAATAAATACAAGTAGCACAATTTTGAAACAAAATGAAAATACTGGAAAGCAGCAAAAACTAAACAAAAATCGTTTAAAATCTAAGCAATTTTACTCAAACGAGTGGCAATGCATGCATTTCATTTTGCAATGAAAAAACAACTAAAATCATATTGGCTTAAAAATGACTAGCAAAAAATCATTATTATAAGGCAATATGATGAATAACTCAAAAAAAATTAGTGGCCTGGGTTTTGAGATTGGGCTACTAAAACTGACACAACTTTTTAGACCATTTAAGCCAGCAAGCTTCCAAATTTTCACCACTGATAAAGCATCCTATTGACTTTTAAAATAAGGTCAATTAAACATATTTAAGTGATATTAGTCTAGGCACTTAAAAAAAAACAAATACAAGTGCTATACAATTTTAGAAAATGAAAAATACTTGAAAGCAGCAAAAACTAAGTAAAAATGATACAAGCCTACAATTTTCACCAAACATAAGTGGTTGCATGCATTTCATTTTGCAATGAAAATCAACTAAAATCATATTGGTTTAAAAATGAATAACAAAAAAATCATTACTACAAGGCGAAAGGATAAAAATACTAAATTTACAAAGAAACATAGATTAAAAAATCTCCAAGATGCATGCTTCAGTGCAAAAATAATTGTGCATATTTCATTGTTGAATGACAAAGCAAATTTTAAGAAATAATTAAGATTACTGGCAAGCAATTATACAAACAATAAATAGTCCAATTTAAATTATGTATGTCATATTAAAAAAGTTTTTAACACTTGACAAAACTGAAATTTTTTGCCAAATAAAATCATGGATTTAAATAAAATGTATTTCATTCTTAAATGAAAAACCACTTCACACATGTGATAAGAAAAGATATGTAGAAAGAGCCAAATTTACAAAGCAATAAAAGAGAATAAGTCACCAGTGAAAATTTTTTATATCCTTACGTTTCCCAGCAATTTCATAAAAAAATTACTGTATTGATACAGGTGTTTTTTACAGCCTATGACTAAATCATTATTTAATGATAAAAAGGAAATGATTAGAAAAAGATGCGGGGGCATTATGCATAGAATTAATTCAGTTAAAAAAAAATTAAATCATTCAGAACAGCATCTGTTAAAAATACTTTCAGAAGTTAGTTTTACATCTTCGGCATCCTCTTCATTTTTCATGCATTTTCCAGTAAGCTATCCTGATTTTTTTCCCTGGAGATTGGCTGACTTCATGATAATCTTTCCTTGAAAAAAAGGGTATCTTGTCCATCCACATTCCAGATGTGCTGAAAGCGAGCGCCTTCAATTTTGTTAGGATTTGAATCCAAGAGATCTTTTACTTTATTTTTGATAGGCACTTAAAGCTAGAAAGATTTTCTGCTCCATCAAATTAGGGACATTTTGTTCGACCCAGAAACTTTATCTCCTTGCCTACTCTTGATCTGTGTACCATGTCTCTCTTCTGCCCTTTTTCTTTTAATCTGTCACAGATGGCCGCTTCCATTTGACCTTTTCTCTCTTTACTGATTGTCCTTATTGTAGCACCTCTTTGGATCGAAAATTTAACAATGGCATCCTGCTCATCTGTGGGCTTTGTGCTTAGCCATTCTAATGTTTTATTCACTTGAAATTTTGCCTTTCCATCCAGAAAAAATGCTGGCATTAGGGGCTCTTCGTGCTAGAGAGTCTAATATTTCTTCGGTCAAAGACTCCATCTTTTTCTCCATGCTGTAGACAGTGTAGTCATGGCTCTCAATTTTGGTTTGTAGCGCTGCTGCGCCACATTTTACCGGTGGCAATTTCTTTTTTTCAATTTAGTGTTTTCCTTAAGAAGGAACTGACACTTCAAGTGTGACTTCTTCAAAGATTTATGAAGACTTGAGAGCACTTCTTCCAGTTGTTTTGTTTTTTCAACTGATACCTTGAAATTCTGGAGGTTTTTCTTTTAATTAAATCATTTACCCTCTTGACTTGGTAAGTTTTTTTTTTTTATTCTTATCCTTTCTCCTCATTTCAAATCTTCGTTCGAAGTTTAATTTTCTATTCACAGCCAACAGTTCACTGTTAGTCTGTCTTCTTTATATTTGCATGACTGGCAGTCTCTTTCAATCCTGGTTTTAACAGGAGAAATGAAGGGGAGGATGCTTAGGCTGTAATGATGGTAATGTACGTTTCCTTTTCAGGAAACTTGAATTCAGAATCAAAGAACTCCACAATGTTATTCCAATTGTTATGGATATTTCTTTTATAGAGCTTTACTTGTTCATTAATTCTATGATACTTTACTTTTTACAGAAGTAATATGGCAATTACTTTCTGCCATTGTCACTACATGCTCAGCTGTTTTACTAACATTTTTCCTAGTTGCAGGAAAATGTAGAAAATAAATCCATTTGTGAATTTGCTATCTTTATGAGACTCAAGAAGATTCTCCATGTCCTTTAAATTCTTCAACTTTAGAGTATTTGTATTTTCCATTTTCCTGAAAATAAAATAAAAGAAGTTAATGTTTTAAAAAGTTTCTGAAATAAATGTTTAACCTGAGTAAAAATCACTACTGTTATAAGGCTCCAATGAATATTTAAAAAAATTAAATTATAGCATAATTTTATTGATATATTAGACTTATTACTTATAGTAGTTTGACATAACACACAATATATTTCTACCAGATACTACTGTGGATAAAAATATTAGTGTTTTTATATTCAGAACACATACTAGATTAAAAAAAACGTAACTTTGTTAAAGGATGGCAGTTAAAAAATATTGATTTTGAAGGATTACTATGTATGGATTTAATGTTAAGATTAGCGCTGCCCGCGGTTGCCGTTATCGATAATAGGTAACTTTTATCGGCAAATAAGCGACTCGTCAAGAACACGGTTTTTTAATTTTTTGAGCAGTCAATCAACATAAAAATGATTAAATAAGATATTGTACTGAGTACTTGGCAGAGTCGCGTTTTAGAGTCCAACAGTAGTCAGCTAACATCGCTGCACTCCACCGGCCCTGGTAGCGTGACTCCATCACAGAAATGTCCTGGTGGAAGCGTTCGCCATGTTCATCGCTTACTGCGCCTAGGTTTTCTGGGAAGAAGTCTAGATGTGAATCGAGTAAATGAATTTTCAGAGACATATTGCATCCCAGGTGTTTGTAGGCACTAATGCATTTCTTTACAACTGTTTCATAGTCGACAGACTTCTTATTTCCAAGAAAATTGGTTACGACTGACTTGAATGCCACCCACGCATCTTTTTCAGGATGACTTAAAGTGTTTTGAAAGTCTTCATCGGCCATGATTTTTCTTATTTGTGGACCTATGAAAATACCTTCCTTGACTTTAGCATAACTGAGCTCTGGAAACTTGTTGCATAGGTATATAAATGCATCCGATTTGCTGTCTAATGCCTTGACAAAGTTCTTCATCAGTCCTAATTTTATATGAAGCGGTGGCATGAGAATTTTGTCACGATCAACCAACGGTTGATGAAGAACGTTTTTGTTTCCTGGTTGCATTCTGTCTCTGATCGACCAATTCTTTTTGTATAGTGGTGCTTCTTATCTCGGCTGTCCCATTCGCATATGAAGCACATGTACTTCGTGTACCCTGTCTGCATTCCCATCAAAATAGTTATTACTTTTAGATCGCCGCAGATATTCCAGTTGTACACGCGATAACGTATTGTTTCCAACAGTTCCGACATGTTTTCATATGTCTCTTTCATGTGGGCAGAATATCCAACTGGTACTGAAGCATATTTGTTTCCATTGTGCAACAATACTGCTTTTAAGCTAGTCTTTGACGAGTCAATGAACAGTCGCCAATCTTCAACAATGTGTTCGACGCCAAGACTTCTCATAAGGCCGTCAACATCTGTGCAGTGGCAAATACTGCCAGTCACATCAAAGTATTGAACAAGCTGTTTATGCCTGTGACGAAAGTTTGCTGTAGCTGTACCTGGTGCAAGCAAAATAAATTCATTTAACCGTGAACCAAGAAGTTCAGCTTGGCCTTTTGTTAGCGCCAGATCTCGCACAAGGTCGCAAAGTTCAGCATAATTCATCAAATGAATTCCTTCTCCGGCAGCTTTGTAGTCAGGGTCTGAGTCATCGGCACAAGATGGAACATCACTTTCTTCATCCTTCTCTTCGTCTATTGTGTATTCTACAGGCGATTGTGGTACTGGAAAAATGACAGGATCGTGTGGAATTGGTTTTGAAACTGATGGAACGTTTGGGCAATTGACAGTTGTACGAGTTTTATAGCAAATTCCATTGATGTTTGCCAAACAAAAATAACAATCTGTGGAGTGATTGCGCTTGCTCACGCCTTTTATCATAGGAACTCCGAATGCCATGTGGTTGTTTTTCTTTGCCTTCCTTATCCAACCATGCAAGTTGCATGAACATGTCGAACAGATGAACTGTGGTGCCCACGACTTACCACAATCCACCTTTGAGTCAAAATTAAGTTGATAAGCTTTCTTCAGTAACGGCGTGAAAGTCTTCTGAGGAGACTTGTTTGTGAAAAAACCGCACACATAGCAAAACAGATCCGGTGAATTTACGCATCCTTTCGGGTCGCCATATTTTAAACAACTTGCAAATTGCCACATTCACTGCTCCTTTTATGAAGTCTGAAACTTTGCAGAAAGAAAAGAACATTGCCAATATACGTATATAATTACGAGGTATGTGTGTTTGTGAACATGTGTGTACGCTACAGGTGCGTATGTTTGTGTGCATAAAATAATGCTGTCAGCAGTCTATTCCTGTTTGGGCACATACAAAACTTTGTTCGGCAATATCTTAATAATTTGAGCTGATAGGAGGCAAAATGATTTACAGATTCAAAATCAGCATCAAAAACTGATTCCGAAAAAACGTTAATGACATATAAGAAATCCAAAACTTGTTTATCAGTGGCGGCGGGTACCAGCACAGGTGGTGTCAATAAAATCATTTGAAATAAATATCTAAACAAAAACAAAAAATTAAAATCATCCTAAACCATGTTTTTTTTTTTTACTTTAAAAAAAAAACAAATATATATATATATATATATATATATATATATATATATATATATATATATATATTCTATGTCCAGAGACGTAGTTAAACTACTGTGGCGCCCTGTGTGGGTTGCACTTTTTGGCGCTCTCCTACCAGTCTGAAAAGTGCTAAAACATTAAACAGCGCTCTTTCGGCGCCCCATCCTATGTTAGCCTTCAGTGCGGCCGCAAAACTCATTTTACCTTTTCAACGCCACTGCCAATTTACCCTATAAAAAGGAGTAATTTTTTTCTTTCAGAAAATTAAATAAGGAACAGATGGTCATTACGGTAAAGCGTTCGACTGTCGAACCTGAAGGTACCTGGTTCGATCTCCGGTGAGGACCAAGGAAATTTTCAGGTCTTATTTGCAGAACTAAGGCCGTAGCCAGGATTTTGTTTTGGGGTGGGGGCTGAGCGTATTTTGGGGGTGGGGGGCTGTGCGGAGAGCTATATGATAAGAAAAAATTGGAACACAACATAAAGAAATATATTGTATAATAAAATTTGGATTTTTAGAATTAATTTGGGGGCTACGGCCTTGGCAGCCATATTGGTAATACGCTGCACACACACACACACTAAAAGATACACACATACAAACGCTTAAAAGAACACACAAAGAGTTTAAAAAAAAAACAATATAAAATCATACAAATTACAAAATCATTAACCGGTTTAAAATATATATAATAGATCAGCCTCTAAATGTGACATTCAAAAAAGATACAAAGTGGTGGTATCGTTATCATTTGTGTTTCTCCAAACGTTACATATCAATTATTGTTGTTAAAATCAATATCATTTGTAAGCTCCAAATAATTATTGTTGTTAAAATCAATATCATTTGTAAGCTCCAAACGTTACATATCAATTATTGTTGTTAATACCAATATCATTTGCAGTTTCTCCTAAACGTTACATATCACTATTGTTGTTAATATCAATATCATTTGTAAGCTCCAAACGTTACATATCAATTATTGTTGTTAATACTAATATCATTTGTAAGTCTAAAATGTTACATATCAATTATTGCGCTAATATCAACATTACCGTCATCAATTAGAACATGTTAACTCCGAACATTTAAAATTATCAATTATTTGTCCACTTTGACGGACTTTCCATGATAATAACAACCCAAAGTGTGGTTTTCGTAGCGCTGGGGTTTTGGTGTCATCGCCGGACCTGGCCTTGATTACGGCGTCCATCAGCGACACGGGACTTGGACAGCATGATGTCCTTCAGAGCTTCTAGTCACCGACACTGTTCTTCCCGCAACTCGTCGGCCAGCCGGGTCCGCCCCTTTGCCTTCGCTGTCCGCCCTCACCGACGACCTCCTTGATCTCATCCAGGGTCGGCTCTTTCTTCTGCTGTCGGCGGTGGCGCCCTTCCTCGTTCTTGCTCGCTGTTCTGGCGGAGGTTCAGGAACACCTCTGACGGCTTCAGCGTGATCTCCGATCTCCTTGAACTTTTTGTTCACCTCCATGAAGGACTTGGTGAAACTCGCCATTGACTTCAAGGCCCATGGAGAACCTGCTCGGGGTCGGCGCCTTCGACAGGGAGGACAGGTTCATCCTGGGGATGTTCATTACGGGCCTGCTGTCGGGAGACCGAGGGGTGGAACTCACCAGCTGGCGCCTGACCATCGTGCCCCTCCACCACAGGTGGTCCTTTTGTTTTTGTTTGCCAGGGTGTCGAGGACGTTCGCTTCATCGGTTTTGATTCGACTTCAGGAGGAAGCTGACAAGATCAATCAGTCGGTCAAAGAATCAATCGTTAATCAATCTATCAATAAACGACAATGAACGCATCTATCAGTCAATCAATCGATCAATCCATCCTAACCCATCCATCCATCTATTATGTTCTATCTATCTATCTATCTATCTATCTATCTATCTATCTATCTATCTATTCTATCTATTTATCTATCTATCTATCTATCTATCTATCTATCTATCTATCTATCTATCTATCTATCTATCTATCTATCTATCTATCTATCTATCTACTTATCTGTCTGTCTGTCTGTCTGTCTGTTTATCTATCTATCTATCTATCTATCTATCTATCTATCTATCTTATCTATATATCTATCTATCTATCTATCTGTCTATCATCTATCTATCTACCCATCCATCCATCCACCCATCTATCCATCCGTCCATTCATCCATCTATTATATTCTATTTTATCTATTTAGTTTTCCTGTTTGTCTGTTTATCTCTTATTAAAAAATCCCTTTTTCCTTTATGTGACCACCACAGTATGTGGATATGCTTCTTGATATTTTAGCCATATATAAGCTTGTGACGAGCTAAAGTAGATGTAGAGACTGAGACAATCCCCTTCGACGTTTTAATATAATATATATCTAAGTATTAGGCTTAATACGAATAATGGTGGACAAGGTGACAGACGATTTAGGACAAGGTGGTGAAACAATAGAATAGTAGCAGCAAAGGTGTGAAGCCTTGGGAGGCGACGTCGGATTAGTAGGTTAACAATGACGACCGGGTGACGCTCCTAGAAAGATTATAGTGAAGAGGACGCACTTTAGGTACTAGGCACGAATGTTAGGCAAATAGGGCTGGATTCGGACATTAGTTAGTTAGGGGAAGTTCAGAGGAGGGGGGCAGTTCGTAGTTAGAGAAGTTATGAGGAGTCGAGAAGAGAGATAGTTACGAGAGCGACGGAGAATAGTTTAGAGATCTTTAGTTAATGGAGTTGAGGCAGAGCAATTACTGTGGATTTAAATGTGTATTCGTTTATGGACTTGTTGTATTCCTGATGTACATTGGGAAGAAACTGTTGTACTAATAACGCATTGAGTTTGGTTATTTTTGAGTTGTAACAAAGGAGGAAGCAAATAAGAGGAACAGACAGACATTGTTAAATTGACATCTCTACGTTCGAATTAAAACGTACAACTCAACATAAACCAAAGGTGGGCCTGAGACGTTTATAGAGTATGACCAAGAGCCCGTAACATGTATAGAGTATATAAAAAGGACCCGTAAATAGAACAAAAGAAAAAGGATCCGTAACAAAAACTCTTACCCCCAAAACTCCTCCTGTTATCTTTTCTTCCATCCATTAAGTGTATATTATTTCACCGGTTATCCTCTACCACCATGTTCTTCACACCAATTCACCGATTATCCTTTACTACTGATGCCACTACACCAACTCTCCGGTTATCTTCTTCCACTGATACTACACCAACTCACCAGTTATCTTCTACCACTGATACTACGCCAACTCTCACCGGTTATCTTCTTCCACTGATACTACACCAACTCACCGGTTATCGTCTTCCACTGATACTACGCTAACTCACTGGTTATCTTCTACCACTGGATATCACGCCAACTCACCGGTTATCTTCTACCACCGATACTACGCCAACTCACCGGTTATCTTCTACCACTGATACTACGCCAACTCACCGGTTATCTTCTACTATTGGTTTGTACTGGTTGGTCAGTATGTTGAGCTCCTCCATTCGGTACAGACCCCGCTGTCGTGTCCTTCAACATCTCCAGTTCGGCCACCAGAATGTCCTTGTCCATGTCGTAGCCTGGTTCATCCAGTAGGACAGCGTCTCCAGCAACGGTGATGCAAACAACAACAACAACAGAGTGTTGCTTGAACATGGCGCTTTGTGACTATTATTTCGTGCTATTTTGTAGCAATTTGTTTCCTGGGCGTTTGACAGAGGCGTCATCACATTTATGGTGGGGGAGGGAGAGGCCGGGGGGGTTCCAGTCCAGAGCAGTAGTCGTAGCTGGGAAATGTCCGAGTACGAGACATGCTGATGATCAGTTTGTTAGTACGAGTGTTGTTTGATTGACAGTGATGTTAACAAGGACACAAAGCGTAAGGACAAGGCCTGCCAAGGACCAGGACAAGGACAAGGACTTTGCATCAATAATTGAGGACAAGGACAAGGACTTTGCATCAAGGACCGGTGGACAAGGACAAGACTTTAAAGCGTTAGTGAATAAAACAAGGATTTATAAAAACAATAAAATCCAATATTTCTTTAACAACAAAATTTATTTAAATTTTTACATGTATATACATGTAATGTGGTGCATTCAACAAACTATAATGTTAGTCAATGTCATGTTACACTTGAGGAACACAAGTGCCTCCAACAAGGAACACCAAGTACGAGCTCTTGGTGGTCGTAAACAATCCACTTGTGAAAAGACTCGTTCCACTGGAGCTGAACTTGCAGGAGCTACAAAACAGTCTCAGCAATGGCTGCAGTAATGAAAATTCCGGTTTCTTATATATGTCTGATAGTTTTGCACTTCAATTGCATTAAATGATGATGAATTTATAACTTCCAGGTAATTCTGCAGCTGTTTTCACTCTTAACACATCTT
>JAGDYQ010000024.1:6688457-6787895 GCA_021962125.1 Bulinus truncatus
AGATGCAGTTGTCAAAATCTTTGGACCTGTCCACTACTGTCCTGTCCTTCCACGTGCCAATGGTCACCTGCTTGTTGCAGCCATGGGGGTGGGACACCTGTAAAAGTAATAATAATAATGGAATTTTCAAAAAATATTGAATAATGAAATAGAGAAATGTAAAGTAATTATATCAAACATTGAATGACAAAAGGAACTACATATAATGTATACTAACTCAGAGCTCTAATAAATTCATAAACTGTCATAAACCAAAGGTATCAGAGGAACTTTATTAAATCATAACTGGTATTAATTACCCTTATTTAAAAAGTATATTATTTTCATATTCAGACTTAAGAATCCACGTTTATAACTGCAGTGTTTAAATGGATTCTTTTTTGCTAGAGAAGTGTGGAAATGTATATACATTTGATTGCTTTATGGTCATGATATTTTTAGGCCTGCTCCCTGGCAAACCAATGTGCTGAAAGACTGAAATGAAAAAAAAAATACAAGAAGCTCCTATAGTTGTGGGTTCCTGGGGATTATTTCAATGCTCATATAGTCAATATCGAAGGGCCTTATTATTGTGGTAATAGTGCACAAGTTCATAGTTTACAAGTTCAGATTGAACTATGCAAGGCTTTTAATCCAAGAGTTTGAAAAAAAAACTGCTAAAGTTTAGCTATGTAAACTGTTCAAGCTGCACACGTCTAGCAAACGAATCAGTTTGCTCATGATATAAACATATAATATAATAATACTCATTGCCAGTGTGCGTTAAATCGAAAGTAAAGAATTAATACAACAGTATTCCAGTTTAAAATACAATCATGAAAAAATCGGATCTGCCCGAAACCAAAAACATAACCTCGCCTGCCGATCAAGCCTAAGGGGATATAACTCTATGCAAAGGTTTTGCAGGGTACAGCTAGTATTTTGTACAACTCACCAGAACAGCAAGTCGATGATGGTCGCCTTCAGAATATTTCTGATTGATTTTGGTCTCTAGCCAGCGCCACCTCCCCCAGGTGTCTTTCAGGTACTCCATCAGCTCCATGTCGTGCGTTACGCACCGCATGTCGCACCAGTCACCCTGTAGCGCCCCGAACCTGACGTTGTCCCCGTACAGATACTTCACCCTGCTCTTGTCCTGCTCGTCATCGTAGAACAGCTCCACCACGGTGTTCCTGGCCTCCTGGTCATCGAACACAACGTGGGTGGCCGTTCTGACCTTGACCTTGGCCCATTCCTGGTGCGGGGTCTGTGATGCTCGACACTCCGGGCACGGGCAACTCTTGCCGGTCCTGGTGTCGTTTCTGTAGACGTACTGGATGAAGCCCGTCCCCAGCCTCATGAACTTCTTGCCGCGGCAGTTGTGAAAGGCGTATCCCTGGGGCCTCTTCTGACTGGTAAACCTGGATGTGACCCTCACGGTCAGCTCCGACTGGCTCTTGATGTAATTGACTATGTCTTCATCTCTGGAGATCATTGAAGATATTTTAATCAATGCGAATGACAAAAAAAAAAAAAACAATGATGCTCAGAAAAAGACAGTGGTCCTATTATATACAACAAATATTCAGAGCACGATACATCTGAGAATAGGATATTGATACAACAACAACTGGAAAAATTTAAAATGTTGATTGCATTTGATAGTTATTAATATTATGATACATTAACAATAACATTTATATATATATACTAGCTGTACCCTGCAAAACATTTGCATAGAGTTATATCTCCTTAGGCTTGATCGGCAGGCGAGGTTATTTTTTGGTTTCGGGCAGATCCGATTTTTTTTTCATGATTGTATTTTAAACTGGAATACTATTATATTAATTCTTTACTTTCGATTTAACGCAGCGCCCAAATCGCTATTATTATATATATATACAAACTAGGAAATCGCTTGGCTACCCCATTGGAAAATGGCCCCATATCAGTCTGGCCCGTAGTGTGCGTTTCGTCTGGGCCCTCTCTGCTTATTTGTTCTACTTAGTAAAATGTATTACCTGCCCCCCCCTGCTATTGCCTGGCCCCTGTTGTAGAATGCCTGGCCCCTGCAGTAGAATTTTCACGCTACGGGGATGATATCAGTATTAGTTCATATCACTTCTGTGTCAACGCCCCATAGAGACTAAATAAATGAAGAAGCTGTTGTTCAGGTTTGTCCGACATACAATGTTCTGTTACAATGATAAATCAGTCACCATAATGCCATATTGGTAAAATGTGATGGCATTTACCTGTAATCTGGAGGCAGGTGATCTATGTTAAAGTCCTTCACTGGAATGAAATTCGTGTGACCAGGGTTTTTATTGCAGTCAATGAAATGTCGGTGCAGGTCAGACTCACCCCCAAAACTGACCTCTGTTTCATGGTAACCTAGTATGGAAGAAGGAAGACACAACAACAACGTGGATAAAACTTTAAGTAAGGGAAAAAGAAAACATAAAAATCTTAATAGGGAACCCTTATTATGTTTCTGAGTCTAGCCCTTACCAGTGCCAGTTAAAGTCATACATGTAATGTAATACATACATGTAATGTAATACATTCATGTAATGTAATACAAGATACAAGCATAGTAAAAAAAGTAAAGGTTCCATCGAAGATCATCAGGATATATTGTACAGAGTTAAATAGTTCAGTGACCACGGCTTACTAGGGAATTGTATGCAGGGCCGGATTTAGACTTGTAAAGGCCCTAAGCTGTATGTGATATGGGGCCCTTTATAAGTCGAAATATTATATGCCAGTGCCAAATATTTAAGTATATAAGCCAATCGTTCTCTCGGACAAGCTATATCTTGTGTAGCTTAAACGTAAATCCTGCATAGATTGTACGGCTAGCAATCAAACACGATGTCAAGCCTCCATTACTTTACTAATTCAAATGTAAAGTACTCAATTAAGCTAGATGGACTTTGGGAGGGACATTGCCCTGTAATACATGTATGCTTTCTTTTTATTATTTCTATAAAAATTAGTTGATTAGGTTTCTTTTTAACCCCTATCTGACATTTGCAGTATTTTTGTTTTATTCTTCCGGGTAAGTAAATATTGGCTCATATAGCCACAATGGAACGTTTCACCTTTATTTTAATTTACAGCAATTAAAATGTATTGAAGAGATCAAACTACACTTCTTTTTTTCTTTTTTAAAATTGTAATTAGTCTGGATGAAATCAAAGGATCAGTGACTGAGGTTTCAAACGCAAAATATAAGGCAGGGGAATCATGAATTGAAACGTTGTCGTATGGTCTACGGCAGTCTACGCCTGCGCCGCCGAGGGGGGGGGCAGGGGGAGGGCTAATGCCCAGGGGCCCAGCGAATTTTAGGGGCCCGGACTGAGCTGGCCAATCAACTTTTGAAAATATTATTATCAGCACGTGGGGCCCGTGACAGCCCTGCCCAGGGGCCAGAAATTTCTGTCGGTGGGCCTGGTCTACGCCAACAAGAGTTAAAAGCCAGTGGCAAGACATGATAAGCTACAACCTGGCATATTTAAAAACCTGTCATAAATACACGTAGGAGTAGTTCTATGCGTAATGTAGAGGATGTGTTAAATTGTTGTTGACCACTAGGGATAGGTATCTCAATATCCGTTATGTAAACTGTAAGGGGCCTGATATTATATTTGATAGGAATTTGCATTGTCGCCTAGTTCACCTATAAGTAAGAAGGAGTCTGAATGCATGCATATAATATATAAATCATAAATCAAAGTATGTGAAACGTCTTACCTTGATCCCCCTTAGCTAGTATAGCTAATTGAATTGTGCCCTCGCTACTAGATAAATCTGACGTGCTCATGGCTGATTATCCTTCACCATAATCCCACTAATCTGGCAATGAAATGCTTCACATATGCGATATTAAGCTATTCGCCCGTTATCTTTGTTTCGATAAATCCAAGACGAAGTTAAGAGTAATTCTGAATGTGTCCAGCTCACACAGTACACGATTAACTCACGTCTGCTAAACACAGTGTTTACTTTGGTCTTATAAACGAGATGGGCTTGTTATGTTGTGTCTAAAAATAGTAACTGCTTTAGCACACAACGGATACTACATATTCAGTATGGAAATAGAACACGGCTAGCCTTTGCTATATCTACGATGTGGATTGTTTTTCTTTACAGACTTATCTGTAAAGGGGGAAAATCCGAACGTTAGATACATCTGGGCCAAAGTTCCTGGATCAATACACAGTACAGCCGCCAGCTGCGCACAGCGCATCGTATACGTGAATGAGCTAGAATGTTAGATGTATGCTGGTCAGGCGAGTCAGGCCTCTAAGGGGAAGGGGCAGCCCCGTAGCGTGAAAATTCTACAGCAGGGGCCAGGCATTCT
Organism: Bulinus truncatus; assembly: GCA_021962125.1. Classification (NCBI taxonomy): domain Eukaryota; kingdom Metazoa; phylum Mollusca; class Gastropoda; family Planorbidae; genus Bulinus; species Bulinus truncatus. Next base: position 6,692,803 of record JAGDYQ010000024.1, read on the forward strand.
ACAGCAGGGGCCAGGCAATAGCAGGGGGGGGGCAGGTAATACATTTTACTAAGTAGAACAAATAAGCAGAGGGGACCAGACAAAACGCAGGGGGGGCGGGCTCCTGCCCCCCCCCCCCATCACGCTACGGGCCTGGGAAGGGGTTGGTTGCAGTCAGTACATCGCTGCGGGCCCCACAATCATAAGAATCAGGAAAGCGAGTTTATAAACTAAATGCTTTTTAACATATATTGCCATAAATTCGTTTCAAAAGTCTAAAAATAAAGCCAAATTAAAAATTGACTACATCAAATTCAAGAACAATACACGAAAGGAGTGATCACTGGTTTTGAGAAAGAACATATCCTGTTTGACCATGTTAGGGAAAGGCCCACGTGGATAGGCCTAGTGTTATCGATGACAGGACAGGAAACATTTTTATTTCTGACTCAAAAGCGCATGTGCAATTAAGTATAAAAATAGTTGCTAGTTGCTGCTAAAAAGAAATTATGTCCGCCGCATAAGCGTGTTAAAAATTACTTCAAGCACGGTCTAGGCTTGAGTGTTGCCGGTCATGGTCATATTTATAGTTAACACTATTTCATGGTTTATTGAATGTAGTTAGCATTATACATAATTCAAAGACTAAAAGTTTAAATATATATAGAACATTCATTTATACAATTCTTCTATTTCTCTTTCGTTACACTATTTCTATGTCCAGTAGCGACAAGGGCGAATGATCAAGACTTTACGACTGAGGGGTGGGCGCGAAAGATTTTTTATACCCACCTAGCTGTATCAAAACGAAGCGCTACACACTGGGCCCCACATTAGGTATTCACCCTGGGCCCCACATTAGGTATTCACCCCTGGAGCTACTATACTGCTCCATTTATGCCTTCGTAAGACAGTTGCTGCTGTCATTTTATTTCATTTTTCAAAAGCATTCACAGGCGTTTATGGGGAGCGAAAGGGGGGAGGGGGCGGGTGGGAGGGGACGGTTCATAGCAAAGGGAATTTTCCAGGTCATGATAAACGTTTCCTCCGTCTCTTCCCTGGTGCCTTCACAGGCAATGCACTGTCGGTTTTTTTTTTGGTGCGGATGAATGAAAGACGGGCACTACAATAACAGTCCGTAGCTGTTTATAGGATTTAAAAGAAAATCATCTCAGCCTTACAGAGACTTTACATAAATAAGGCGGGGGAGCCCTGTGCGAGGGTTTATTTGGAGCTCCCGACGGGGGGGGGGGGAATTATTGCTTTAGTAAGGACCCGTTGAAAATTTTGTGAGACCCACTGATAACACACATTAGTTCAGAGGTTTTCAACCTTTTTTATGCTGCGGACCCCACAGGCATTTCAAGCTCGGTTGGCGGACCCTCATAGTCCAAGTCCCCCTTGCCTTAAATTTTCGTTCCTCAGGTTGCCCCAGAATGTGTCTTATTAAGTTTGCAGATGCAATCTACTTAAATTCTGCGAAACGGTTGGCCTATCAGAACATGTAAGAGTCGTTTCACATAGAGAAACAGCCATCTATCCAAAAAATGAAACAATCACCGTGTATTTATTTTGCTGGTATGTCTGTTACACAGTTTTCTGTTCAGTGGTAAGGCTGTGCCTTTTTTGCACTACAGAGTTTGTCCAAGCATGGTGGTATGCGAGATAAAAATATGTGTTTTATATGTTCAGTGTCCAGTCTGGATCTGTACTTGGTAACAGTAACAGCAGAGAATGCAGTTTCGCACAAGTACGTCGTAGAAAATGGTAACAGACCATTGATGGCTTTGTCTGACAGCATCAAGTACTCCTGGAAATATGCTAGCCAGAACGGCAACAGTGGCAGTCAAAACGGTGCCTGCAATGACGCCTGTCGAAATATTGTTCACTGTAAGAAAGTCATCCAACAAAGGAAACCGTTAGGTGGTTTCTTCACATCTTCCCCTCCATATGCGAAGTTTCTTCTGGAAGTCATCGACTTTGTTTTTAGGTCTTTGCAATGACACATTTAAACTGTTCAAAATGTTAAAAATGTCTGCAAGATAAGCTAGAAAGGCAACCAATGTCTCGACTGTAAAGAAGTGTGCCCTCGATTAGCTTAAGCTGGTTTAGAAAAATGAGCTCGTCTCGTTATAATACTATCATAAAACAAATACAAATCTTATCAAATATTTTGAATTGTTTACTAACATTTTTAAAAAGTATTTGTCACATAAGCAATTCACATGACAACAGATCAGTATGATAGGTTCATCGCTAGAATTTCGTACCATTTCATCTGTGGGTGTCATTTTTAATTAACATGCGAAGTGTATACCAGCAATTCGATATCAAATCAAAAACTTTTGTCTAAGATTATTTCTAGGTCAATCTAGGCTTATAATAATTGTAACAGACTATTTATCAACAATACACACGCTTGCGCAGATCCGGATGTTTTAACGGTGATGTCAGAGCTCAGTAAGTAAGAAATATTGCCAAGATGACATGACTCAAAAACTCAGCGCACAAGATCATGAAATATGCAGTTTAGTTCAGACTTCAGACAAAAATAGAAGGAAATACCATCGAAGTTTTCAATTCTGCACATTGTTGTCTGTGCCTAAAACAATGGCATAGCTAGTATTTTTTGTTTAGCTAAAGCTAACCAATCAAGCAATACTCAAGAAAAATAACTAGTTTCCTTGAATTGCCCACGGACCCCTTTAAAGGTCCTCGCGGACCCCCAGGGGTCCGCGGACCACAGATTGAAAACCTCTGCATTAGTTGATGAGTATACGACTGTAGATTATTGATAATAACGATAAACAATTCGCGTTTTGTGCTATAACAAACAAAAGAAATAACACATTGGACCCTAAACTTAAGTAGCGCAGTACAGCAGAGTTAAAGAATAACGTGACACAAGTATTGCTGGTAATAATTTATTTTCAGTGTGTGATTATATTAAACAAAAATTTAATCTTTTACAAAAAAAAAAAAACTGTTTCGCCATATATATTTGTTGTCGGATATAGGCTGTTTGATTTAACTGGTGGTTGATTGTAAAAGCTGTTTGATTGTAATTGCTGTTTGATTCTAGGGGATGTTTGTTTCTATGGCTTTGTTTTTTCATTTTACGTTGTGGAATGTTATACGCATATATATAAATCATTGAATATTTCGAGAGTTGAAGGATTCTGCTTTAATTTTCTTTTTAAGTGTTTTCTAAAAATCAGTAAAAGAGTTGCGAATATCTGGGATTGGTTTCAACTGGGTAGGTTTCTTCCCATAATCCATTCAGGTTAGCTTCGTAGTTGCTGCCGCCGACTGGCTCTACGATATTGTTAGCATACTCCGATGGGGCGTTGGGGCTCATCTCTTTATTGGCTGTATCGCTGCCTATAACATTGTTTTCGTTGGCTCCACTATTTACGGTGGTAAGATTATTTGCAGTTAACATGTTGTTGTCGTAGATTCCACCATTTGTGTTAACATTACCGTGGGCGTTATCGTAGTTTGCACCCATGGTACCGGCAACACTATTTGGGTTGTCGTAATGTCCAACATTCGTACTGCCAACACTGTTTGGGTTGTCGTAATTTCCAACATTCGTACTGCCAACACTGTTTGGGTTGTCGTAATTTCCAACATTCGTACTGCCAACACTATTTGGGTTGTAATTTCCAACATTCGTACTGCCAACACTGTTTGGGTTGTCGTAATTTCCATCATGAGTACTGCCAGCACTGTTTGGGTGGTCGTTACCGGTGTTGCTGCCAACATAGCTGTTTCCAGTCACGTTGACATCGACGTTGTGGCTTTCGGAGAACAGCTGTTGGTAGTCATGGCTGGCAACCCCCGCGTCGGCCAGCGGCTTATCCTGGAAGACATTGGGCACAGTCACATCTGGAGCCTGCAGAGATCCGCCGGGACTGGAAGTCTCAGGAACCGTGCCAGGAACTGTGCCAGCCGGTGCGACAGTGGAATAGTCGCCCATGGTCTTGGCCTCGTTGTGTGCTGCCCTGGCGGAGATTGTCATGTTCAGTGGCACAAGGGCCACGGCGTCAGGGGTGCTGTCGAAGAGGGCGAAAGGGTTCTCCAGGTCCAGCCTGTAGCCCAGCTTCTTGCGGTATTCGAATGATTTCTCGAAGGATTTAATGTCGACGTCGCTGACCATGTCTCTCAGGACCGTGGGTATGTCCAGGCCGTTGGTACCTGTTAGTAAAATTTAAGAAAATGTAAAAAAATAAAAATTGCCATTACCTGCCAATCGAATAAAGTGTGTTGAGATTGAGAGTGTTGAGATTGAGTGTGTTGATAATGAGTGTGTTCAGATTGAGTGTGTTGAGATTGAGAGTGTTGAGATTGAGAGTGTTGAGATTGAAAGTGTTGAGATTGAGAGTGTTGAGATTGAAAGTGTTCAGATTGAGAGTGTTGAGATTGAGAGTGTTGAGATTGAAAGTGTTGAGATTGAGAGTGTTGAGATTGAAAGTGTTCAGATTGAGTGTGTTGAGATTGAGTGTGTTGAGATTGAGAGTGTTGAGATTGAAAGTGTTATAATTGAGAGTGTTGAGATTGAAAGTGTTCAGATTGAGAGTGTTGAGATTGAGAGTGTTGAGATTGAAAGTGTTCAGATTGAGAGTGTTGAGATTGAGAGTGTTAGAGTTGGCCAAATTGGAGCTACTGGAACTACTATTTTATTTACCAGCAATTATAACTCGATAAAAACAACAACAACATTACATGTTGATATACAGTATATTTACCATTTTTGTCTGGTGTCAGGGGAAGTGACTCCATGTAATGAATATCCGAGTGATTGTTAACGATCCAAGCTCTGAGGGATACACAATTAATATTTTTAAAGCTGTTTTTTTTTAATCTATTAACATAATACAAAAAATTTCTAAAAGTTTATAGTTAGTGCTGTTGATGAACCTCACTACTTCAATTAAACCTGGCAGAATTATTTTATTTTACATGAAAGCAATTTCAAAAAACATTTTAATAAGATAAAGACAAATTGTTTTAGCGTGCGCACAGGTATGTCCATAGTCTCATAAAGCAGATTTGCTGGATATTGACTCTTACACTATATACATACAGGTTCATCTTTGGAGGCTTTTGTGAGTGGCAACTGGAATTACCCTTCAGGGTTGGGGCAGCATTAATAGGTTCTTTACTCCCTTAACTGTAACAACATAACAACAAACAATGAACTCTCAACTCTCGCCTGGGGGGGGGGGGGGGGTCATTCGTACTGCTTCTACCTCTTGAGGCCGCCTCTAGGGCCCTCTTCCAGAATGACCCACTGGTTCATTTCACATATAAAGCCGGAGGTACTTTAGCCCTAAATATCTCAAACAGTCTCTGCCTAGTTCCCCCCTTCCTCCCCTCCCCCACAAAAATAAACAAATAAAAAACAAAAACAAAACAAACAACAACAACAAACAAACAAACAACACAGGCTAAAACATTGTAGTAGGTACGTGTTGCCACATATCAGCTGCAACGATACATATGTAGCTCAGTATGTCAGTTTCTAGCTCAGTAGGTCAGTTTCTAGCTCAGCAGGTCAGTTTCTAGCTGAATAGGCCAGTTTCTAGCTCAGTAGGTCAGTTTCTAGCTCAGTAGATCAGTTTCTAGCTCAGTAGGCCAGTTTCTAGCTCAGTAGGTCAGTTTCTAGCTCAGCAGGTCAGTTTCTAGCTCAGTAGGCCAGTTTCTAGCTCAGTAGGTCAGTTTCTAGCTCAGCAGGTCAGTTTCTAGCTGAATAGGCCAGTTTCTAGCTCAGTAGGTCAGTTTCTAGCTCAGCTCAATAGATCAGTTTCTAGCTCAGTAGGCCAGTTTCTAGCTCAGTAGGTCAGTTTCTAGCTCAGCAGGTCAGTTTCTAGCTCAGTATGTCAGTTTCTAGCTCAGTATGTCAGTTTCTAGCTCAATAGGTCAGTTTCTTACATGAAACGTATTTCTCCGTGGTTGAACCCATCAGGCTGAAATTTCAGGGTTATGTTCTTCCTGTCGTGATCCGCCAACTTGTGAAATGCGCCATGGGTCTCCTGGTTGTAGGCCAGGATGTCACCACAAGAGCCAACTAGGATGTGGTTGTCGTCCTCCACAAAACTTCCGGCCACCATCTGTGTCTCGTCCACGGCGTAGATTGAGAAACCGGTGACAGAGCGGTCGGAAATATCTTTGGCAGTGATGTCGACTGGAATCAGAAAAGGTGTGATACTTCTAACTGCCTGCCTATCGAGTCCAGCCCCGTAGCGTGAAAATTCTACAGCTAGCGCCAGGCAATAGTGGGGGGGGGGGGGGGGAGTTAATATATTTTACTAAGTAGAAAAAAAAAACAGGGGGGGCAGACAAAACGCGGGGGGGGGGCGCCCCCTGTCCCCCCCCGCACGCTACGGGCCTGATCGAGTCTATCAACGTGACTGTATTTGAGTCTATCCACTTGTCTGTATTTATGTCTATCTTATTGCCGGCATGTGTGACTGTAAGTCTGCATGTTAATCTGTCCACTTAGCTGCATGTCTGCATGCCCACTTTTTAAATGCTTGTCCGAAAGCTGCCTGCCTTTCTTTGATTCAATTTATATTTTTGTATGTATTTAAATAAAAGCAACGTGATGGTATAGAAACCGAAGTAGAACGCTACCACCGTTTTAAATAGAGAATGGTGTGAAGAATTTTCAAAGGGAAGTTACTGACAAAGTCAGCTATGTAGTAAGATTTCTACGTTTATTCCCCTTGAACTCAACCATTTAAACTTTAAACAATGCCTATTGAATTCAAACCGCGATACAATCAAACTGTGCTGTATGCATCTGTAAAGGTTAAAATATAATCAACGGAACTATATAGTTTGCGGAAGAAAGTTACTCCGTTGAAAACATTTTGCCAAATGCATATGCATCGATTCATGAGCTGATTAGAAGCAAAAGTAAGAAAAATGGTGGCAGGTGGTATTAATCAGTGACGTAACTTGTAGAAAATGGGGGGGGGGGCATGTCCGCAGTCAGGGTTAGGTCTTTGCCGTAAGCTTGCATTTTTTGTCAAGGGATGAAAGGGGCGGCTTTGGGCGCGTCAAACATTATTTTCACCCTTTGTGTCAGTTTAAAAACCTTACTTGTAATCAGATCCAGCCAGTAGGTAGGTGCGCTGACTTCCATGCTGTAATACAATTCCCCTTTGCGGTTCGGTTCGCAGTAGCCATTGCATTGAGAATTGAAATGAAGAGGCTGACGTTTATTGGTTGATCTGTGGAGAGAAGAAAAAAAAATGACCTTGTTTCGTTCTGGATGAACAAATATCGATATATTTTTTGACTCAAGTAGTGTGTCATAGCTAATGATTATGTACATTTAACGCATATTATGTGGGCATGGCACAAAAAAGGTTGGTAAATATTGCATAAAGCGTTGGCAGGACATTCTAACTAAACGACAGAATCAATAGACTATAATCAGGCCGATTAGACCGATTGCTCCAAATTGGGCACCCCCCCCCCCGCTCCTGCCAGGGGCTCCGCAATTTACATTTATATTAATAGTAATATATGTTATTGTAAAAAAAAATTAGAAGAGGCGCCTCGCATCCGTTAAATTTGGCCCCGCAATTCGTAAGGCCGGCCCTGAATAGAATCTTAGAAGAGTGAGATTTTTAGTAATTGTTTTAAAATTTACTTTGTGAGAAATACATCCATGTCATGTTTTTTTAAATGTATTATAACTATTGCATTAACGCTATTTATAGTAAAAAAAAAAACAACTAAAATGATTTGTTTTTCATAATAATTAAATAAAAAAATAATTAAAATTACCTATGACAAAACACACTTCTGGTTGCTGAAAATCCCTTGGCAAGTTTCGACCCGTCGCTGAAACAGTACGCATCTTGGCATTGTCCAATCAGAATGCCGATGGTAAGTACACCAAACAAGTTCATCATGGTAGATCTCAATAGTACGCCAAATTTTTGCAGTCTGCTCCGTTGTAGGGGCTGAACGCAACATATGTAAACAGACACATGATGAATGATAATACTCAAAGTAATATGCATGTAAACTAAACAATGTTAATTGCTCTTATCAAAATTAATAATATAAATATCATTTTAGAAAAAAAATTTCCCTAGAAATTTTGATGCATGATTGTAAATATTTGGATGTGAATTCATTTCCCAACTGAAATATTTTTTGCTTCTCTAGATCAACTTGCTAACAAAAAAAAACCGGACAAACGAACATAAACATTTATAGTCATAAATATATGTATATAGGCCTATACAAATTGAAAGCATTCATTTATTAATATAAAAAGAGGGACGGACAGCCGAACGGTGTAGAGTTCTCGACTGTCCACCTGCGAGCCTCACGTTTGATCCTCGGTCAGATCCAAGAGAATTTTTCCAGATCTTGTTGAAAATGTGTTAAAGCATAAAAGCCATTAAAGTCCACTATTAAGCTTTAAATGGGTAGCTAAGTTGGGGAATTAAAGGCTACTGGGCTTTTGAGGTAATCACTAAAAACCCAAAAAAAACGCCGAGGTTAAAGAAACAGATGAATTTTACAGTCTACACTTCATCTGCCCCGATATATATATATATATATATATATATATATATATATATATATATATATATATATATATATATATATATACATATAAATAAATAGTTCTCGATCGACAGACAAACACACACACACACAAACACACACACACACACACTATCACATTCATACATACTTGATTGGTAGATTAAAAAAAAAAACAAAGAGTGAGTTAGAAATAAACCACATTACTTGTGAGATTTCGCCATCAGTCTAAAAAATGTCCGATCGAGCCATCCCCACCAAACCCAAACTTCCCTCCCTACCAGGGCTCGATTTACCGCCGGGGATGCGGGGGATATCCCCGGAACTGAGACCTGTCATCCCCGGCTCTGCTTTAGCTAATGAAATTATAGACATTTATCCCCGGCTGTGCAGAGTTTTTTTTTCATCCCCGGCACTGGTTTTTTCTTAAATCGAGCACTGCTCCCTACCTATGCAGTAGTATATATGTATTGAAAAAAAAGCAACAATTAGTTACGGTAATACTCTTAAAACTTATTCAACTGTCTTACACAATTTAAAAAAAAAATGTATCAAAGTAATTAAACCTTTGTTACATTTTCCCTTAAATACACTTTAACATACTCTATATATTCTAGTTAAGAATACTATAAAGAAATGAATAAAAATAGCAATTGATAAATAATAATTAATTTAGATCAAATGTTTGCTCGTTTACAAAGCCCCTTTCATTTATAAATGATTCAATCTATAAAGCCAAATAAAGTTGATACTAAATATTCATATGATATTTAAGATATAAAACTAAACCAATTATAATTCAATCAGATTTACATCTTACCTGTAAGAAACAAAATGTCAGCTAAACATAGCTCGTTAACCAGTCGACGATCAATTGCCATCTTCAAACGTTGGCCACACAAGTTTCTCCCCTTGAAAGTTGTCATGATTGACAGCCGTGTTGGCTCTGATTCACTCTAATCTATATAATTGTAGATGTGTCTTAATTTTTTTTTTTTATAAATCGTCTGCTTGTAGAAACACGTGTCAGTTTGTCCAGGTATTATGTTTTTGTAAGACAGATCAAAGTGTTTTTCTTCCCGAGTTGTGTTTGTTCTGAATTTTATAGTTATGTGCTAAGTCCAATGTTATTGTGCATCTTTGATAAAAAGCTTTTTTTTTAAAAAAAAAAAATAAACTATATTACGGATAGATGAACACCAGGGGGCCCAAATTGCTGAAGGACTTGCCCAGAACCGCTCTGATGTACAGGTAAACTAGGTAACACACTTGCCAAAGAGCCCCATTACTGTTATAAATTCGATAAAATCTGGTGCTTAAAGGGCCCCTGAAGACATGGGCGTCGCTAGGAATTTTTCCAGGTGGGGGGGGGGCAAAAATTTTCCTGGGGGGGGGGGCAAATAACAACTTTATGACATTTTTTTTAAATGTAGGGGGGGGGAGCAAATGCCCCCCTCTTATATGACATTTTTTCAAAATGTAGGGGGGGGCAAATGCCCCCCTTGCCCCCCATGAATACGCCCATGCCTGAAGATACGTTCTTTAGAGACCCCCAAATATCTCTTGAATTCTCTGCCTGGTGGCCCTAATTACCTAAGAATGGCTATTCCCCGCCAGTACAAATTTCTAGCAGACGATAATTTCTTGGTTACTTTCTTGGTTTCTTGACACCCCCCCCCCACCCAATATTACTAAACGTCTCTGTACAGGGCCTTTAGTGGCATCGTATTAGGATGCGCGTGGCACAAGCCGCAGGAACTTTAGTGGCCCATGATGGGAGAATTTATTTCTTTAGCATGGCCCTTTTAATCATTTGACGTCAAAGTTGTTAGCAGCTTCACTGCAGACCTAAAAAAAAATAGGGTAGCTCATAATGTAGTCAGTGACAAAAATCTATCACTGTTCTGAACCAACAACAAAATCAACGCCCCCCCCCCCCACCCCTTTCCCCTTAACTATTTCAGTCTCAGAGTTAATTTAATAATAAAAAAAAGAAGAACAACATTTGTGTACACACCGTCACTAAATAATAAACAGCCCCCCTCCCCCCCCCCAGCCGAGCAGTTCTTTGGGTATCAGTGGACCCTAGATAGAGACTTTCAGAGATATTTAGGGGGACGGGGCAAGGCTAATTCACATCATCATATCCTATAGAAATTAGTAGAGAAAAAAGGTCACTAGGTCAGTGGGGTCACAAGGCCCCAGAACACTGTGCATTTCAAGTACAGTTTTAATTATATATATATTTTTTTAATTTCTTACAATGTCTCAGATCAACCAGATTTTCATGCCACATTTGAAATTTTTTAATCTTTTAAATCCTGTATTTATCCAACTTTATCCATTTTGTGTCGATGCGATGCGTCGGAAATTCATTTTTTTTATTTCCAAATAATTTGAATCACTTATATGACAAGCACATTATAAACAAAAATATTTAAACTAAATCCCCTTTATATTTTTGGAGTGGCTGGTACGGTCTTGACTGACACTTGGCACGTCTGCACCTCTCTGTGTATTTAATGACTTTTTTTTATGTTTAGGTTAATTATAAAAAAAAAAGTTTTCACCTTTGAAACATTGTAACATCTTCAGGTAGATTAATTTGACAGCTAAAATTGGACACTAGTTTGCAGTCATATGATGGATGGGTTTGAAAAACCCTGTAGTAAAATGAGGTAAAATCTCATGTGGGTGCCTCTATAGATTGGTAATAGATGGATTCAGAATTGTTTTATTTAATTTTTTTTTTGTTTAAAATATATGCATCACCATTTAGTACACAAAATTCGGTTGTTTCATAAACATTGTCCGATTTTCAACGCAGGTATTAGATTTTCTTTTTTTTTTTTTTTTTAAAATATTTTTATTATGAATTTTGTGATTAATTCTTACTATCTTGTATAGGTTGCATTTTCTGTCACCGAATGGCAGGGGGGAACGTATATTCAAATTAGTGCATTTCTGTGGTGATAAAAAGTTATTAACGATGTAAAAATGCGCACAATTGGATAAAAGTGGTTAATATTATAAAATCTAAAAATTAGGTAAATATATATATATATATATATATATATATATATATATATACATGTATATTTATCTTCTAAATACATCGTTTGCTATGGATCACTCAGCGCTTCTTTTATTCTGCCTTAAAAATCACAGAATATAAGTGACATAAGTTAATATGATACACAATCTCACTTATTATATATACGTTTGATATGACACACAAACACATAGACAAGTGGGGGGATCACCGTTACAATACGTACATAGAAAAACAGACCCTAGAGGTGTGCTGGCTCATAAAATCTCATGACGAGCAGTGGTAAGAAAAGCCACAGTAGGCCCGTTTATGTACTGTGCTATTTGAAACAGCAGCATGTCATCTGAACGTGCACATATGCTGAGACACGACCTTAAAGTTTGTTTTTGTGTAATGCACATTTACAATTCCACAACGTAATTTATAACTTCGTTTATTGATTGAACAGTATCTCTATATATTTCATTGTATTAATTTCATTTATTTATGTCAATCTCCCCCCACACACACCCCAACCCACCATGCCCAAATCTCAAATGGTCGTCTTACTTCAGAATGTCCCTGACTCGGACATATGTAAAAATGTTCACAAAAGTATTTAAAGTACATGTCACTCATTGACATCATTGTGTGGTTATCATATTAAAAAAATAAAACAAAATATTTTCTGTAAATTTTTACTTTTATTATTAGTAGTAATTATTGTTGGAGTCGTCTATTAAATATTTTATTTTTAATAATTTTTTAAAAATAAAAACTGTGATATGGTGTGTTGTAACAATACCCAATTTTAAATCTATTCAGGGCACATTCTTGGAAATTTTTAGTTTTATATGTTTAACGTAATTTAACAATACAGATACATAAACAAAAAACTGTCTATATTTGATTGTCACTTTATATGTATTTCTTTACGAATGCAAGGTGTAGGAGAAATATCTCACTATTTCTGTACCGACATTGGATCTGAAATATGAAACAAAATTATGATGACTAAACAAAAATATCTAATTAACTCATTTTGATATTTAGGACGCCCTGTGCTTACTAAAATTTAAAAAAAAAACAACGAAATGTTTTCCCTATATTCATAAACTTTGTATCGTATTAAGAAGGGTTGGCCTTAGGAAGTGCAAGACCCGATTGGGAACAAAATTTTTGTTGAACTCCACATGAATAAATTATAATCTGTTGATATTAATATAAGACAAATCTCATGTAGATGACACTAGAGCAAGGACTGCTATATTATGCAGACATCTCACGTGATAAACTTATGGATTCCTGTAACGAAACCCATGACACAGATTTTTGAATAATTTTTAATTTTATTTAGCAGAACAGCAGAAGTAAACTCACAGCAGTACGAGTATCAGATCTAAAAGTTAGCTAATCATTAATGGCTTCTTTCAGGTGGGGATATGTGGACATACAGGTTAATGATGGGGAGGGATGAACATTTTATAGATAAAGAAGGTCACTTGGTCAATTATAATGATTCGTCAATATTGGTAAGCCCAAATTACAAATGTGCTTATTTGGTACATACTTTGACTACAAAAGATTGCGTGGTTGCATGCTTGAATTATTTGCTAAAGGTTTCGAACATTTGGGAATAAAACATCAACATAAGTTAAATATTTACGACCCCAGTAATATTAAACTAAAACATGCAATGTGCGTTTTAAAAATTGTACTATTAAACTAAAACATGCAATTTACGATTTAAAAATTGTACTATTAAACAAAACTTGCAATTTACGATTTTAAAATTGAGAGCATCGTGTCTTTTTTTGCCTGATTGCTTGCAAGAACCAATATACGTCAGCGGCTATTTTTGACCACGAAAAAGTTTTTTTTTTAAAAGTTAAACAAAGGTTATGCTGAGCTCACAGCCAAAACACATAATTCTACATAGTCAGGCATAAAAACATTTGTGTCTGAAAAATAAAAGTGAAAAATTTCACCAGTTTTAATTCGTGTTGTTGTCTGTTTAGTTTTATGATGAACAATTTGGGTAAATGTACGCTCTTTTTTATTTTACAGCAATAGTTTTTAATGGAATTAACGTGTGGCCCATCATAACCCGTTTTCTCCCTAATACGGCCCGCAGATGCTAAAAGTTTGGCCACACCTGGTTTAGACGATAGACTAGTGATTGTCATGGGTAATAATAATAATTTCATGTTTCCCCTTTAACCCCCTCACACCCAGAGGACGAATAGTGAAATAGTTTGGCTATTAAAAAAATCATTGCTGGTTGGCTGATTATACATACCTCAGCCCTGGGCGAACATAGAGGCAACTGAAGAAATAAACAAATAATATTATTGATACGATTTGAATTGTTAATCATTAAGTATTAATACGATGTACTTCATCTAACATGGTATTAAAGTGTATATCTTAACGCAGCCCCGTAGCGTGAAAATTCTACAGCAGGGGCCAGGCAATAGCAGGGGCCAGGCAATAGCAGGGTGGGGGCAGGTAATACATTTTACTAAGTAGAGCAAATAAGCAGAGGGGGACAGACAAACCGCAAGGGGGGGCGGCCCGGCCCCCCGTGACCCCTCCCCCGCACGCTACGGGCTTGTCTTAAAGTGATATTATACAACAGTGTTCTCAAAGTGAAGGTAGCGACCCTTTGTGGGTCACGAGCTGATTCAGTGGGCCACAAAATTTATTTATAGCTGCATTATTAAAGATATTTATGTATAAAATAAATAAAATTCACTTTTATCCAATTATTCTTTCTCAAATAAGTGTGGGCCAAAGTCTGAGAACCACTGCTAACAAATATAAGACGCTCATGTAAGAATTTATTTTTTTGGTTTTAATTTATTCGTAACATCGCCTACTTAATATGTACTTAGTGTAGACTACAAGTTGAAAGTCAAGTTGAACATAATATGTCTTCCTTGGTTTTAACTTTACACCTCCTACCTCCCAAGGGCTAGTACTCTGTCGTTTTGACTGAAGTAGTTTTACAAACAGGTATCATAACATGTGCTGCACAGATGCGATATTATTGTGTGTGTGTGTATATATATATAGGTATGGGGATAATGTGTAGCTAGTATGAGATGAAATAAAAAAATGATTGATAGAACGTGTGCAAAAAGACCCAACGGCCAATAATTGGTTCAAAAGGAAAGAAGTATTGAAGAAACTATTCCGTTAGCGAAGAGACTACTTTAGATGTGACCAATAGGCTCTTGTTTGGTGGTGAATGTAAATAAAACAAAAAGCATGAATAATTTCCCGACCATCGTGAAATTTAGATAAAAAATACATTTGTATAACTTACAAGGGTTTCCTTGACCTTGATTATTGAACACGTTGGGGAACCCTGTTAAATAAGTAAACATGTGAGATTGATATAAAAAATATAACTAATGTAAATTATTGTGACAATTTGCGAATGGTAATGTTTTTTTTATTGACACTGGTCTGTTTGCGCATTCCCTGTAAGGGTAATATGTTTATATGACATAATAAATAAACAATGTATCTCTTAAATCCCATAAACCACTAGTGAACGGTTTTTGTAGTGCCCTTCTCTCAACCCCACCATGGCTGAAAGTGCATTGTCCATGGAGACACCACGGGAAATAGGGAGGGAACTGTCACCATTTTCTGAAAAATTCCGTCTTGTCGACAGCCGAGCGCTTTACCACACGACCAACCGTCCCCCCCCCCCGCCCCCTTTCCCATTGACGTTTAAAATAGATATATTGAAAATGAGGTATTGTCATAACAAATGACATATTATGTGGATTAATTGAAGTTAGTACAGGCTGTTGTAATTTGTAATTTAAAAAAAAAAATTATTATTCACATTGAAATGGGGGGGGGGGGGAGGGGGATTTTTATTAGAGTTTGTCCAGGACGCGACTAAAGTTACGCCATTGGGTGCACATTGTATTAACTGTTATTTGAGTTAGTGTAAGTATTACCTGAGGCACCAGCATTGCCCATGCGGGCAAGCATTAGATTCCTGAGCTGAATAGTCTTTTGTTCATATGTCATGGCTGCAAATGAAAACAAATGAATAGGCCCAAATATTATCGAGACACAGCATAAATAAAAGCAGGTCAGAAGGTGTAAATATGTCGTAAGGAAAATATTAGATCGTTCGGAGCAAAAGACAATCAATGTTACAAAGTAGGCACGTGAAAACTAAACTGTATAAACTTGGGTCATTTTAAAGGGCTTAAAATTTAAAGCTACCATTATTCTTAATCATTGGTTAAAAAATAATTTTCTACACAAGTAGATATTAGCTATCCAATGAACGAGTTGAGTAAAAAAAAAGATATAACTGAATGCAGCAGTAAAATGGTTAATACACGTTTCTCACTTGATGGATCAACCTCTAGAATTGTTCCACTTTTTAGACCTGTCCAAAAAGTATCAAATTTCTGTACAACGGTTGCGCTGAAATAAAAGAAAACAGACATATATTATAATAATTAGCAAAAGTAAAAAAAAAAACATACTAATATAGACTATGCTGATGAAGACTCCCCCCCCCACCCCAAAGGGAAAGGTGGCTACATGTTAGGACTTTGTTTTTATTGCACTGTAACCCATTATAAAAGTTTAAAGTCAGACATTTTTCGTTAACTATATATACAATCGTGGTATTCAAGTTTGGCTAGTTATAAAATAAATGATTTGGATGACTTTAACATATGTTGGCCTGCCAATATTATAACAGCCAGACTCGCTGCAAAGAAAATTACACTGGTCTGCTTGTCAGGGGTTAAAAATGACTGGACATTTGTGGTGTCAGAGGGTGTTCCGGTTGTCAAATTTTTAAATGGCCCAAGATTTACAGTATCGACCTAGTCCAGAGGTCGACAACCTTTTGCGACGGAAGAGCCAAAATTTAAAATTTGCATTTTTCTCAGTTTTTAAAGAGCCACTAAAATTTTTGTTTCAATATTATGGTATTTGATAAGGCCGCAATTTGACATCGAAAGAGCCGCATGCGGCTCGCGAGCCGCAGTTTGCCGTCCACTGGCCTAGTCTAAGGCGCTCAATTATATATTTCTTTAGGAGCTTCAAATGTACTATTTGCATAGGGTGTTCAAAAGTTCCTTTACATCATGCCCACAAAAAAAAAACACGAGACAACGGCTCTTGTTATAGAAATGACCACAACGCTAGGTACACATTAGGGCAACACACAACCGACGTCCTTACACAAACTGTACTCTTCCTATTTGATAGTCAGGTGGCATCCACTGACAGACGACTTGAGCCTTCTCTACGGCATTGTTGTGTGTAGCACCGGCCCTGCCACAGTAACTGACGTTGTGACCCTGATCGCCACAAATTATGTCCCCAGCGAACGACGCCTCTGTGCAGTCACCGAACAAGAAGAAACCTTTGAACTTCTGCGCTCCAGTACCGGAAATTGTAACTGAAATGAAAAAGAATAATATATATATATATATATATATAATAGCGATTTGGGTTCTGCGTTAAATCGAAAATAAAGAATTAATGCAACAGTATTCCAGTTTAAAATACAATCATGAAAAAATCGGATCTGCCCGAAACCAAAAATAACCTAGCATACCGATCAAGCCTAAGGAGATATAACTCTACGCAAAGGTTTGTTTTGCATGGTACAGCTAGTACATGTATATAAATATAATAGCAATTTGGGCTCTGCGTTAAATCGAAAGTAAAGAATTAATACAACAGTCTTCCAGTTTCAAATACAATCATGAAAAAATCGGATCTGCCCGAAACCAAAAAATAACCTAGCCTACCGATCAAGCCTAAGGGGATATAACTCTATGCAAAGGTTTTGCAGGGTACAGCTAGTAAACAAACAAAGAATACTTCAAGTTTTTAATTTGGTTTTACAGTTATAGACAACAACTCTATACAAGAGTAGAACAGTTAGAAAGTTCATAGTTGATGCTTCAGAATGTTTGTCTCACTAGCTATGGTCTCGTCCATTAATTACGGATAGAAATATGAGCACTTTTTTTTAGACATCCCTCTTTTCTTCCCCTCCCTCCCACCTTATCAACAAGAGTACCCCCTCCCCTTGCGTCAATTAAATACCCAATAGGAAAGTAACCCCCCCCCCCCAATATAGGCCTAACATTAAATAACAAACTTCAAACTCCGATTATGTTGCTAGCACAATGCCCATTTAAAGCTGGGTGGACTTGTGGGACAACTTTGCACCAAACTTCACCAGGGAAAATTCCATGGGTCTCACCAAGGATCGAACCCAGGACTCTCAGGTTGACAGTCTTGGTATCTACACCACTCGGCCATCCGTCCCACATCACCCCATACATAACGAGTTTTAATAATAACTGGAACTCATCCCCAACCCTCAAATATTAAAGAGCTTTTTTTGTACAGTGTTGACTATTCGGTTATCCGGCCAACACACTATCCGGCGTAATAAATAATATTTATCTGAAATAAAATGAATGATTATAGTTAGATTAAGCAATAATGAAAAATATTAAAAAACAAAACAAATGTTAGTTATTATTTATAGATTTACGGCCTAACCGGCTTTGGCAGTATCGGGAACGTCATTAGGCAACAGGCTAGGTCGAACAGTCGAAATAGTACATTGTTAGATTTAGAAATGTAGTATGGCTAAAAAGGCAATAGCACAATTAATTTAAGAAATATATTGTCCAGGGTTAACATAATGAATTATTTAGCAAGATTATATCAGTCTTGTTTAGTCCACAAATAAATGGTTGTGATGTTGCACGAAATTTCACGTCTTAAAACATTTTGTATCCGTTTTAAATAGTTGATTGAGCTCATTGACGACATGAATATCTGACTAAATACACATAATGAAACACATATTTTGAAATTTCAAGTTTTAATTTGTTCATGTTTGAAAATTGTTATAGCTAAAAATAGCTCCAAGGTATTTATTTTATATACTGTATTTCATATTTCATTTGTATTCGTACACAAGGCCGTAGCCGGGGAGGGCTAGGGGCTGCAGCCCCCCCCCCAATTAATTCTAAAAATCAAATTTTATTATTAAATATACTTCTTTATCATTGTGTTCCAATTTTTTCTTATATAAAACTCTCCATACAGCCCCCCCCCCAAACCGCAACCCCCCCCTCCGATGTTTTATTTATCTGGCGTAAACATTTTTATATCTCTGTTAATTTTCTAAAAAATAATTCTCTGAGCATCTGGGTTTTTTTTTGTTTGGTAGATTACTTGGAGGACAATGTCATGTTATTATGTACAAATAGGCTTGCCATACGTCCCGGTTTGGCCGGGACAGTCCCGGATATACTGGGTTGTCCCGGTGTCCCGCCCGGTTGTTGAAATTGTCCCGGTTTAGATTCAGGGCACAGTTTCTTGGACATAATTGAGCAAAATGATTAGATAGAGAATGATTAATCTTCTCTGTGTGATCAGTAACATTTTGGTACGTAACACAGTAATACAAATTTACAGAAGTGAAAAATACGAGTGGTACAACAAGAAGAAAACTGTTTTGTTTTGTAAAAATATCATGTTTGTGTATCATTATGAATAAAATAATAAAGATTATCTAGTCTATATTTTAAGTGTTTTTCACATCACTGTTTTCATACCCCCCCTCCCGGAACCGACATCCCTAAACCTAAAGTAAAAAAGACAGAACTGTCCTGGTTGGTCCGTGAAAAAATATGGCAACCCTATGTATAAAACGCTTGATGATAGTACGTCACGCGTCTGTCACTTTGTGACTTCCTTACTTGAGACAGGCTGACCAGGTTTGTACATTGCACCGCCAGGTGAAGAAACTGTGATGTTGTATGGCGCAGGACTATGTTGGGGTAGATTGTTACCGTGTTGAGGCCTGTCAATAGATAATACACACAGTTGGTACGTCACTAGGACGGTCTGGATAAATGAATTGTTAGATGGCATTTCATTTGATGAGAAAAATTGAAATGCGGAAAAAAAATTTACTATATTTATATGGAGCCATCATTTAAAAACATTTTGTACTTTATGGTGTCTAGTATTTAACAAATTGAAACCTACATTATGAGCTATAATTTTATGCAAACTTGAGTGTAATTTATCTCAACTCTGGGTACATAGCACATCAATGCTATTTATTCATTCTGTTCATTGATAAACCGATCGATCGAGTGACAGACCGATGGACTTACATATAGGCAGGCAAACAGACTGATAGATAATTTATGTTTATTTTTATTTTTTGATTTATAATTAAAATATTTGTGTATTTGGATATGTCAGTGTGATAGTTGATACACATGATGATATTTAGATATGTTAGTGTGATAGTTGTTACACATGATGATATTTAGATATGTCAGTGTGATAGTTGATACACATGATGATATTTAGATATGTCAGTGTGATAGTTGATACACATGATGATATTTAGATATGTCAGTGTGATGAAGAGATACACATGATGATATTTAGATATGTCAGTGTGATGAAGAGATACGTATGATGATATTTAGATATGTTAATGTGATGGTTAATAGCCATGATGACATTCTGCCGAGAGATAGTTTGGGAAAAGTCCACTGACAATACACTCAACACTCACCTTAAGTTTCCTGCGGTACAATGAGATGAGAAGCTGTCCATGATGTTACTGTGGTTGTTGTGGGCTCCGCTGGGGAAGGCTTGACTGTAGCCCAAAACAGCCAGCAAAATAGCCAAAGTTCTGTACATTTTCTACAGCTCTGAAATGTAATACTAATTAACACTTCTTGTATAATGTATACACCAGAGCTCTTATAGTCGCATGTGGCTCTTCGATGAGGTTTGCGCGGCTCCCAAATGAGCCATGCTATTCTATTTTTTAATTACTTTAGCTCATTAAATTCGATTAATTGGCTACAGTGCGCTATTTTAACTCAATAAACAGAAAACAACAATCTTGCAGTGTGACCTCCTCGCGAGGTTCCACCACTGATATAGACAAACAGACGCAATCTATTGTCAAACAAATATAACTTAGGTATACATTAGTGGCGATACACACAGGCCCGTAGCATGCGGGGGGGGGCAGGGGGCCGGCCCCCCTGCATTTTGTCTGACCCCCTGCTTATTTGTTCTACTTAGTAAAATGTATTACCTGCCCCCCCCCCCGCTATTGCCTGGCCCCTGGTGTAGAATGCCTGGCCCCTGGTGTAGAATGCCTGGCCCCTGTTGTAGAATTTTCACGCTGCAGGGCTGGATACACACACATGTTTTAGACCTGGACTACACATGTCCATAAACACATGACGTATTTAAAACAACGTATGAGGAAGTATTTCGGACAACGCCAGCCATGACTAATTAATGGAAGAGCTCTGCAAAAACGAATCACGTTATTCATTTTTGTTGCTTTTGTTGTTTACTGAAACATTTAACGTTTAATGCACAACTACCATTGATTTATATTGTTCCGTATACGGTAAAACTTAATGTTTTTGTTCTTTTAAGTATATTTAACTTAGCGAATAGGAAATTATAAGAAGATCGGAAATAGAAATAAAACTGAAGTTTTGAGGATTTTTATTTCTACAACCTTGAAGAGCAAAATAGTAGAGTGACTTAAAAAAAATGTAGGAAAGTCAAACATCGAAATGTTTATTGTCTTGTTTATTTCGTAAGTGGGACGGATGGCCGAGTGGTGTAGATACTCGACTGTCAACCTGAGAGTCCTGGGTTCGATCCTCGGTGAGCCCCATGGAATTTTTCCAGGTGAAATTTGGTGCAAAGTCGTCCCACAAGTCCACCCAGCTTTAAATGGGTACCTGACTTAAGTTGGGGAAGTAAAGGCGGCTGGGCATTGTGCTAACCACACAATCCCTTCATATGCCGAGGTTATAGAAACAGTTGAATTCTACACTTCATCTGCCCCGATGGCCCGTTAGGGCTAAGATGGGAACATTACTTTTATTTCGTTTATGACAATTGCTTGTTTATTGGCACGTGTAGCGATCCTTATCATTCCACTATTATATTTAATCTTATGTAGAAGTTGTATGAATATGTTTAGTTGTGAGAATACTTGGGAACGCTGTGTGAAATGACAATAACAGGAGTTTTTGATGTTGTTGTCATGAACAGAGATAGAAGAAAGCCATTTATTATGCTCAAAAAAGTATCATAATTTCAAACAGTGACTTCGTTATGGAAGGAAGGGGTGAAGTCCGTGACCGAAAGGAGAGGGGGGTATATAGGTGTTCCCGATAGATGAAACATTGTTTTGGGAGGCCCCATTTCGAATATTTTGCGGGAGGCGCCCTAAATCTGTTAGCGACGCCACTGAATATTATGAACTTTGGATTTGAAGATAATATATCAGCAAAATAAATGTGCATAACATTTAGGAATATGCTTTCTTAAATGAATTGTGTTTATATGTGTGGCACTTTGGTAGAAAGCCGGATCTGCATGCTGTGTGTTACGAGTTCGAATCTCGGCTTATCCAATAACACATCCATTTGTCTCCCGTTGTGCTTCTACGGGTATTGCACTATTGGATATAGTGGAGATGAAAAAGTGGCATTTAAAAAAAAAAACTTTTGTGGTTTATAGGATCTAAGAGAGAAACATCTCATAAAATACTGCATCAAAATCTGAGTCATTTATTGTGACACTTAGCGTTTAAATATTTAAAAAGAAAATAAAAACAAATGCATAATAGTATAATTGTTTTAAATTCATATCTTATGTATGCTGCACTGATAATAATATACATAAAAATATAGAGAGACTGCTTTGTATTCACAACTTACCTGAGTCCCGCGTGTACGACCAGCAATAAAAATCAAACCCTCTCCCACCTTTAACTGTTTCACCAACCTATCAACCAGCGAACCTGCGCTTGCTATAGGTCTATGTCTCTTCTTACTTTGTGTGTATGTGTGTTTGTGTGTTCACCATGCCCTCCGCTTCATAGAACGACTTTCTTCTTTGTCTTTCAACAGTTGACGTCATTTCCTGAGGTCATCAGTGACACCCAATGAATAATGTGACGCGTCCATCACGAGCCTGACAGAAATGGATTTAAAAAAAAAAACCGTTCGAGACAAGGATATTGTTTCACTTCGTTTGCAGTTGTTAGACCCCCCCTTCCCCAAGATTTATATCCCCCCCCCCAACCACCTTATGAAAGTCTTCTGTCTCGTACATTGAGTTGTGCATCTATAAACTATTCTGAATTGTCTAATCAACTTTTCTAAGTGAATTTTATTTCGCACGTGTCGTCTACGCCGAGCATACGTTTTTTGATTTTTTTAAATAATTTTATTTGACTCAGAATTTTATTTCATAGGCACCTGATTAGAATTGGGGATTGGGGGGGGGGAAGAGAAAGGAGGCCAATTATGTTGTTATCCGTTAACAAACATCAATAGATATATACGTGGCATATTCCCATAAGCTCCCACATATTCCCATAAGCTCCCACATATTCCCACAAGCTCCCACATTTTCCCATAAGCTCCCTCATATTCCCACAAGCTCCCATATATTTCCATAAGTTCCGACATATTCCCATAAGCTCCCACATATTCCTATAAGCTCCCAAACGTTCCCATAAGCTTCCACACATTCCCATAAGCTCCGACATGTTCCCATTAGCTCCCGCATATCCCCATAAGCTCCCAGATATTCCCATCAGCTCCCACATATTCACACAAGGTACCACATATTCCCATATTTCCCCATAAGCTCCCACATATTCCCATAAGCTCCCACATATTACCCTTAAGCTACCACATATTCCCATAAGCTCCGATATATTCCCATAAGCTCCCACATATTCCCAATATATATTGTGGTCATTTCTGGAAGAGAAAAAAAAATAACAGGACTTGCTAAATAGCTTTGTGTGAAAGCTGGAGGGGGGCATAAGTGGTGAACATAATTTTTTCCCAATGTTCTTAAAACTAATAACAACGATATATTCATTGATAATGTTTAGGCGGGGGGAGGGGCATTTCTCTGTTGTAAAAATAAAATTAAATCAGTCGGTCAGTCAGTCACTCAGTCAGTCATTCAGCCAGTCAGTCCAACGAGTGATTTATTGGGGAGCTATGATATTTTTCATACTATAAATTTATTCAGAATATCTATCTATCCATCCATCCATCCATCCATATCCATCCATCCATCCATCCATCCATCCATCCATCCATCCATCCATCTATCTATCTATCTATCTATCTATCTATCTATCTATCTATCTATCTATCTATCTATCTATCTATCTATCTATCTATCTATCTATCTATCTATCTATCTATCTATCTATCTATCTGTCTGTCTGTCTACCTATCTATCTATCTATCAATCTATCTGTCTGTCTGTATGCCTGTCTCTCTATCTATCACTTCCTTTATTTTTAATTCGAGTGTTGGCACTGTGCTTTAAATATGTGGGGGTTTTTTTTTTTGGTTGAATATCGACTACGCGGCTTCAAGAAGGTTCGAACTTCACTGGTCTAGAGGATAAGGACAAAGTTATAAGATATAGATATGGTTGTGGGTCAAATTTTGCTGAGTAACTGCGCTAAAATTTAAAGTTAATAACAAAACTAAGTAATTTTCCTTTCCATCCTTTATTACATTTTTTACCTTTTGAAATACAATGTGGTAGTGTTCACAAATTAAGTAGAGGATCGCTACTATAACGTTCAAATGTATCTAGTTCTCAGTCTGCTATTGGAAGACTGCTGCCTTTTAAACTTGGGCCACATAAAGTCTCAACCAACATAAGCCGCTTTGATTGCACACACAAACCCATCTTTCATGTCATATCTAATTTTAAATCAGATTGTTTCCCTTTGAACCCCACAGGGCAGGGGCCCCTGCAGCCCCGTAGCGTGAAAATTCTACAGCAGGGGGGGCAGGCAATAGCAGGGGGCCAGGCCAATAGCAGAGGGCTAGGTAATAGCAGGAGACCAGGTAATATATTTTACTAAGTAGAACAAATAAGCAGAGGTGGGGCCAGACAAAACGCAGGGGGGGCGGCCCCTGGCCCCGCCGCGCGCTACGGGCCTGGCCCCTGACAGGTGATTAGCTTGACCCCCCTAGTGACGGCCTTAGCTAGGCTAGTGCACCGGAAATAAAAAGTTCTCATGCTAAAAATTTGACAGCAAATATGGCGATCAGATTTTTCTGTTGTCAACCAGGGACACCATTTCCTAAATGTGAATAGGGCCAGAGGCGTAGGGGAGGGGGGGGGCGAATTCGAAAGTCACCCCGTGCTCCAGCTTGAGGGGAAGGGACCCCGAAATTATTTTTTTTTACATTAAATATTAAATACATTATCCCATATCATGGTGTCGAATGTCAAAATGCAGGAGCCCCCAAAGAAGTCAAGCGCCCCCCCCCCCTTCTGGATCCCCGAATTCCTAGGTTCGACACTGGAATAGGCTAGGTTTTGTGCGTGTTTTGTAAGTAATTTATTACTTCTTTAAATCAGAGTCTAATGTTGAACATTCTACAATTTCCATGTTAAAAAAAAAAGTAAATTAGTAGCAATATATTTTATTGTGTAGTTTATTTGGGAGTCTGTGGGAGTATGTTCGAGTTGTGGACATTTGTGGGAGTCTGTAGGCATATATTTATGGTTTAAAAAATGGACATATACGAAGAATCAACCAATAATCTATATAATATATTTTTACAGTAATGAGGCATTAAAATACAGTGCTAAGTTATTGCAGAGTTTTAAAGTTTTTACAATTTTCCATAAATAAAAAAAAATACGTTACTGATTGTCGTCGCCATTTAAAACAATTTGACATTACAGCTTATTTTTACAATGTGGCAAAGTAGAACATTACCGCCCACAAACCATTACCACTGCAACCACATTACAGCTGTATCAACACAGTGTTGTAGCGGCCTCGGGGTAATTATAAGGAGACAGGTTTTTTTCATGTTTAACGATGACGTATTGAATGACAGGGAATTTCACTATGAAGGCGCCTATTACCTGGACATATATAAAACAAAATGACCATTGAGTGACGTAGACACGGCTGAGGCCTATAGTCATTTGAGGAAGCGTCATGTAGCATACAGGAAGATCTTGTGGGTAGATATCTAAGGCATATCACATAATGCAATGATGGCGTAGTACTTTATCCTTGTATAACACCAAAGATAGTGCAGTATTTTCTCATGTGTAAGACCAATGATAGTCAATACTTTCCAAAGTAGAAAAAATGTAATGGCGCATTACTTTCCCCATGAATTAGATAAATGATAATAAAATACGACCTCGTAAACAAGTCACACAAAAAAACAACTCTTAACTCCCTTGTGTACAACAAGACCAATGATTGTACACAGAGCCATCATAAGGTCAGTGATAGCGGAAATATTTGGGGGCCCCAATGTAAAATTGCCTTCGAGCACTCTCAGCACGATTTAACAGATACAAAGAGACGCTTTGTGCAGTGCTTTTAATTCTATATCCTCCCCCCCCCCCCCACCAAAGCCGATAGTAGTGCAATGGCCATGGAAGCACCATCTTAGACATAGGTAGGGAACGTTTTGAAAACCCGACTCCTTACCAAATAGCAACCCAGCAAACAATTTCTGTAAATTATAGAGCAGCTTACGAGTTCACATTGGTGGAGCTGGTATGAACCTGACAAACGTTATTTATGTTAAGGGCAGTGCCGAACCTATGGATTTGTGGGCCCCCGGCATTTTGACATCATGAGATAATGTGCTCAATATTTAATGTTAAAAAAATTGGGGGGGGGGGGGGGGGGCTCCACTCAAGCTGGGGACCGTGGAACTTTTGAATTTGGACTCCCCCCCCCTCCCCATGTACGTCTCTGGTTAAGGGTTCAAATCTATGCACAAGCTCAATGGTCATGTCAACCTCTGGTATTGTTGTGTGGATCAGTGTGTCTCAACCTGTGTGTAGCGATAGGATTTGAAGTGGCTAGGCAAATGTTATTCAAAATCATATATAACTTGTGCCTTCTTGTCATTCGCTTCAGTAATTATTATAACTTACTTTAGAATCATGTCATAACAAACTGCTCATCGCGACTAAACAAAAAAAGGTCTAGATTTTAGTGTTAATTCAGAAAGTACAGTTACAGGAAAAATGTCTTTCTTAAATTTGAGTTTGGGCAGAGATGTTTTATATAATTGTTGCCTGGCAGCATTAATGGAATGTTGAGAATTATTATTTACCAGTGACAAACTAATCTGACATCAAACGTGCTCATGGGTGGTGTAACTCATTTTAATCTTGCAAAATTTCATACAATCACCCCACAATGTGTTCTACTATGACCCCCCTCCTCCCCCCAAAGTAATCATGCCTGACGTGTTCATAGATATGACATGTTTTATGAAACCAGGACATATAATAACTTCATCCTATTATATAATGCTATGCTGGCTTGGTGATCCATACAATAAAATATCAATTTCATATTATGCCCATAACAACTTTACAGTAAAACATGGAAGAAACAATCAAAGATATATATTTATAAATAAAACAATTTCTTTTATTATATACTACAGTAATATTCTTTACTATTATCAACATGAAATGTATCAACATGAGCTACTTGACTCATTTAAACAAAATGTTAAAAGATACTGATTTGAAAAGGAACAGCTTGGGTGGCACTAGAGATGGATTTAAAAAAAAACTTTCACTGCTTGTTAAATTAAAACACTTTGATCTTGGGTCTGGGTTGTATTCTGTCTCCGGTTGTCACATTTGATTCCATTGTCACGAATATATTTGTTTAGTTCATTAAACAGCATTTTTAAAGAATTCAAGCTAACAAGCTTTTCGCTAAACAGTGCTTGCAAGAGGACAGAAATACCTGAATAAATAAGTAGAAAAAAGATGTTTACACACAAAATATAGGGTAGACGTTTTATTTTACGATACCCTAAGATTGCACTTAATTATTAAGTTATAATTATTATTTTTTTACCTTGAGGATTAGATAAATGGCAGAGAACTAAATGCAGGATTTGAACAGCCTCAACTTCCCTGGACTGGTCATTGCCCAGCAAGAATTTAATAATTTCTTTTCTCTCTTTTACAACATCACCAGAAGCATCTGCATAGGAAAAATAATTAGTAAAAAATGTGCCTAATAAAAAACTTTATTTGAACTGCACAAAATGCCTGCAAGAGATATGGCCAACCATGATGCATTTTGTCTCACAAGATTATAAGGCTGCATATACACATCATAAGATTACAACATTACATTTAAAAAATCTAAAAGAGAATTAAAATGTAGGAAATTATACTCAAAGGGGTCACAACTTTTGTCCAATTTATCAAAATGTGGTAAATATTAAAATAATTTAGGGTAATTTGAGTATTCAAAAAAAACATTATAAAAATTGAGTAAAATATAAATAAGGGGGGAAGATAGTAAAGTATATAATTTTTTGATGTTTGCGTAACGAATTAAAAGAACAAAGTGAACCCCTGAGATAATAGGGCACTAAACTCTAATTTTAATAATTAAATACATTCACTTTCTTAAATTTTTTTTTTTGTTTAAATTAATTACACCAACAAAAAATTATATTGTTTGATCCAATTTTCATTGATGGAAAACTTGTTTGAATATTCATAATTTTATTTAATAGTTTCCCAGAATTTAAGCTTTTATTCATTTATTTTTAATTTAACTACTCAATGAGTTTTCTAGAACATCCATTTACTACTGTGTTACAGCAATCATTACCAATTTCAGCCCTCTATTAGATTTTTTAAAAGGACCATTCAGAGGAGGCAATGCAGGCAGCTGATATATCAGTCTATAATATGTTTATGAAAAATACTAGGGCTGTACCGGATTGCAATTTTTAGATCCTGCAGGAATCGGAACCGGAATCGGATTTAATATTTGAATCCTGCCGGAATCGGAACCGGATTTTACCAAATTAAATAGTAACTCTTCCGAACGAAGTAGTAAGTTCTCGTCTAACATAAAAAAGATATAAGAATGAAAAATAGAATACAAATTTTAAGTTCTAGATAGCAAAAAACAGTATTACCCATTTAGATCTTGAATAATGTGACTAAAACCCCTTCCCCAATCTTGAGTTAAGAAAGATAACTCTGTCAAAATAACAGGTTCTTTGTTTTAAAAAAAATATTTTAATAAAGCTGTACCTAATTTAACTTGATTTCTATTACAATCAAACAAAGAAATGGGTAAAATTTCTTAGAAAGTATAATAAACTTGTTTATTAATAAATGAATTCCGAAAAAAAAATATATACTGTGACACCACCCACACCATTTTCTTTAGTTTTCCATAGTGACGTCCACCAGACATTGTTATTTCATTCATACTTTCCTTTAAATCATGCAAATTAAAATGCATTTCAAATCTAAATCAATATCACTTTAATGCTCAGTTTAAAATGTATCTTCAAATTATTTATCTAAATATGCAAGGAATTTTATCCAAATTGTGATAAAATCCACTAAATTAAAAAATTTGCAGAAAAATAAATTATTGACCTATTTTTAAACTGTAAACAATATAATAGATCGTTGTCTGCTCTTTAAAGAAGTTAAACTTTGTAGCTTAATATAGTTTAAAGAAAACACGGAATCAAAAGTAGGAGGTAAGGTGTCGTATTACTACTACTAGACTAAATACGATTCAAATATTCCTTTTTAATATATTTTTACTTACATATAGAACTAAAAGCGATCGATCGTTATTGTAGTTTTAAAAAAGCAAAGGAAGTTATTATTTTAATTTAATTGTATAGCTGCTAAATATTTCAAAATTATGTTGGCGCTTAAAAAAATTTCTTACAAATTTCAAAACAACAAAGAACCGATTAAAACATTTTCTTAAAAAAACCAAGCGGAATCAAGTAACAGGAACCGGAATCGGATTCCGGTAAGCCCTAAAAAATACATGTTCTCTCAGACAATGACAAGGTTTTTTATGGTGAACTTATGGATTTGTAGCTCATAAATAGAATGTAAATTGAGTATTGCATATGGACATTATTTACTTCGATCTGAGTCCACATAATGAGATGGGTAAAGAAGAAAATAAAAAAAAATAAAGTATTGGACTAACACATAAACGATTTATATATAACTGATGTTATATATAGTGGGATGGATGGCAGGGTGGTGTAGATACCAGACTGTCGACCTGAGAGTCCTAGGTTTGACCCATAGAATTTTTCCAGGTGAAATTTGGTGCCACAAGTCCACCCAGCTTTAAATGGGTACCTGACTTTAGTTGGGAAAGTAAAGACGGCAGGGCGTTGTGCTAACAATCCCTTCATTTGCTGAGGTTATAGAAACAGATAAATTCTACACTTCATCTGTCCTAATGGCCCGTAAGGGCTAAGGGAACTTTACTTTCTAGGTCATATATATTAAAACGTGTAGTCATTTTATTATGAATGATAATGCTAACTATATTCAATAAACACAGTACCATTTTATAGCTATATAATGGTACTGTGTTGAATATAGTTAGCATAAGCTTTCATAATGAAATGACTACAATTTTTAATATATATAACATCAGTTATAGGCTAAATAAATATGTTGTTAGTCCAATACTTTATACAAATATATAAATCTTTGTTCCTTTGTGCTTTGTATATAGCATAAAAACATCAATACATTTTTCTCCAAGAGTTAGACCGGCAACAGTCACACCTCGTCCCCTGAGTGTAAGCAATGTTGTTTCTTTTTCTATTAAAAATGTACTTTATAGTTTAAGGCCATTTAAAACTTAATTAACAATAAAGTTATGATAAATGTTCTGGATTGGTTAAGACTTACCATGTAGAGAATAATAGGCCAGAGCTGTCATGAAAATGGCAAGTAAAGCTCTTTCGATGTCTGTTCCCATAATTTCTTCCTGATGTGAAAACCAAAGGGAAAAGTTTATACATAAGTATAGACAAGACATCTAAGTTTTGCAAGCAGTAGAATATAAACAAGAAAAAAAGTGGAGAGCTACTCTAATACAGTAAACCTGTTTCAAAAAACTTGATGTAACTTTTGAGTAATATGATATACTTTTATAATGATATATTATTCCTAATTATCACATGTAACAGACAATTCTTAATACATACAATGAAATATAATAAGGTGCAATTAACATTTAATAAAAGGTTAATACAATCTAAAATAGAAAAACGTTAATTAATATTTAAATTTACCTGCATGAGTTTTAAAATATCACGGTTGGATGACTTGTTCCTGAGCATGCCTTCCACAATATAAGCAGCCTGTTGACACTGCACTAAAAATCTGACCATATCACTGTTGGGCTGTGTTGCACAGTTTCTGGGTTCATTCACAAGAAACTCAAATGGGTTTATCTGACCAGTGGCACTTGTATTTGACTCATCCAAATGAAAAGGTGAATTTACTTCATGATTTTGGGTTGCGAAAACTGGATCATGATCCTGAGGAATGTTCTGTGAAGTGTGGGTGAAACCAACTGATTCAATCTTGCTAAAGTCTTCATTATTATAATTGTTATAATAAAAGTTATCAGTTTTATATTTAGGATTAGAATGTTTTTTAACGACAGGTGCCTCAGCTGTCTGTTCAGAGTAGACCTGGTTGTAGTCTTCGTGTGGAGGGGGAAAAAAACAAGAAGCTTCTGCTGACAAATTTGTGTTTTCCTTCACAGAGTCTAACCACTTTAAATATCTCTGGTGATCTTCAAATGTGTACAAACCACCTGTGGTCTGGAAATAACCATCAAAATAGCTTTTATCACTGTAAAAGATTTCCTCTTCACTAGAACTTACTGCATCATCTATTTTATCCACATCCAAGTAAACTGTACTCCAAGGGTTACTATGGACATTATCCATATCCGTCTGAAATCCTTTAGTTGATGCTTCATACAATGTGCTGCATTGCGATGAATTTTCGTGGAAGTCTTCAGGTAAAACTATTACCTGTTCTTCTCCGTACAAACTGTTTTCTTCAGCAGGCCAATTATTATCCTCAACATCTTTGTCGTGTGAATTAAGATATCTGACCTCAATCACATGAGGAGCTACAAATTTAGCTTCATTTGTGTCATTAACTTTATTAGCAGAAATATCTGACAATGTACATTTTTCCTCTTCCTTCTCTTCCAATTTAAATGGAACACAATACACAATTTTTTTGGCACTGTCACTAAGTATTGAAACATGTGTATAAAAGTCAGTTTTGTCTTCCAGCATTTCTCTGCGCCAGACCTCTTCACCTTCGTGGTCTGCATGGATTTCATCTTCACTAAGCTGGATTGGATTTTCAATGC
This sequence comes from Bulinus truncatus, assembly GCA_021962125.1. Classification (NCBI taxonomy): domain Eukaryota; kingdom Metazoa; phylum Mollusca; class Gastropoda; family Planorbidae; genus Bulinus; species Bulinus truncatus. The sequence goes on from JAGDYQ010000024.1 coordinate 6,724,728, forward strand.
TGGTCTCACCAGTAACTGATTCAGTTGGTGGATATTCTAAATAATTCTTAATATGTAAATTATCAGGATTTCGGAATAGTGGATCAGTGATACTGGCATCAGACCGCAAAGCATCTGACTCAACTCTGACATCTGTCAGATTTGACATTTTAGATGTTACACATGGAGAAGCAGACTTGACTCTGATATCTGTCTCATGTGACATAACAGGGGACACACATGGTGTATTAGACTGAATTGGAATATCAATATTGTTGGATACTTCAGATGTCACACATAAAGTATCTGAATTGCGTGTAAATTCTGTCTCAATTGATACTTCAGATGTCACACATAAAGTATCTGACTTGGGTGTAAATTCTGTCTCAATTGATACTTCAGATAAAGTGCTGGAAGCATCTGATTGGGGTCTGACATTAATGTCATTCGACATTTCCAATGACTTTCCAGAGTCAACTTCAGTGGTTAGTAATTGTACATTTTTAGATCCATCACATTTGTTAGATCCGTCACACTTGTTAGATCCATCACATTTGTTAGCTTCCTGATCTGCAATTAAAACAACTGACCCAGAGTCTTCTCTACCATTATTCTCAAGCTGATGCATTTCTTCTTCTATAGAGCTTACAAAAATATCTTTGATATTGTGTTCGGAAAGAAAATTTATCACTTTGTCATTTTCAAGAAATGTTTCCCACTGTAGACCACTTTGTCTCCAACCATCTTGCAAGTCTGTCATAATCTGAAGAAGAAAAAGTTTATTATAGCTTTTTAAATCAGGTCCTTTATTTTACTTACAATAGAACAATGATTTATCAGTTCTACTCATTTCCATCATGGACTGCCAACACAAAAAAAAAACAAGAAAAAAAAAACAAGAAGCGACTAATAAGAATATACATGAATTAATAAAAAAAAATCACATCTATGTGAATGATACTTACTGTCTGTCTATGTTGTAATATTTTAAAAACATGAGCCAGCATTAAGGCACTGCAGTGAGGGCTCATAAGGGGACTAATTATAGGGTCAAGATATGACCATGGCAACGAATGACCCAGCAGTGGGGAAATAAGCTGAGCCAGGTAGGTCCATAGCTTGGGGACGTCCACCACAATATCCTCTGCCAAAGCCATTACCTCAGAAAATCTGCAATGGTACAACCAGACATACTTATTGAATTAGATTACACAAATAGTTAGGAATCAATGGTACATTCAGACATACTTATTGAATTAGATGACACAAATAGTTAGGAATCAATAAGAAATGAACATTTTTTTAAATCCTAAAGTACTTTATGAAACAAAGATATGAAAAATCACATTGCTTTGCGGTAGCAAAAGACACAAAAAAACCTTTTTTAAAAAATCACATTTTTTTATTATTGTTAATTATGATTCTTGCAATTCAACAAAAATTATTTTCTCTATTGGACCAAATTTTATAGTTCAAAAGATCTGCAAAGCATCCTAAAATTATATCAAGACTGGACATTATAAAGTAACAAGTAATTGGACTGATGAAGTTTTTATGATACCCTGTCCAAATATTACAATTTTTCTAACATACCCTTTAATGATATTGTCCTCAGAGAGTAGATCAGCCTGTAAAAGCTGACAGAACAGTTCAGCTATCAGTTGTCGAATGGCATCTGTCTTTTCAAGTACATAATTAACTGTAATAGTTACTAAACTGCCTAGGTCAGCCTTTTCCTTCAGCTCTTTTACACATAGAAATACTTCCTAAGAAAATTCAAAGTACAAATATTGATAATTAAAATTATGTCAACAAATACTAATATTAATTCTTAAGTGAGAACGAGAAATAATGACTGAATAAATTTTAGTAACAAAAAGTGAATAGCTAACTTAAATAGTTGATGACTAAATTAGGGATAAAAATCAAAATAATGTTTTTGGAAGGACCACAATTAAAATTTTTTGGAGGCTTTAATTCAAGTCACTCTGCCTAGCGGTAGATGGATGTAGTGCAAACTATCACAAACTTATCAGTTGTTTTGAAATTTTGAATACTTGTGTATTCTCAATGACAATACACTATTTTAAAATGTGTTTATTAATAAAATTCTTATGAAGCCTGAAGCTACTACTTTTTTAATTTTCAATAGAGGAAAATTGCAGGGATTATAGCATCTCTAGTTTAGCACTGGTTTAAAATGAGTTCGGAAGTTTTTTTTTAAATATTTTTAATACATACCAAACCAAATATGTTTTACCTGAATATCTCTACAGGTTATATATTCATCAATAAGATTCTGTGACTTGGTCTCTAATTCCTCTTCTGTCAATGGAAATGTTGGCTTTTCAATGTCAAGAGCATTAACCTTGTCAGTGCGATGCATGCTTTCACTGTCAGGAAATTCACTCGACGATTCTCTATCCACCTCAGTGTCATGTGTTTCAACTGGATTTGCTACATGTTTAGTTAACTCAGAATCTACTGAATTGTCAGCATTGTCAGGTTCAGCTTCTGAACACTCTTCATCGGAAACATCAAGCAGTAAAGAAAATCTAATAAAAAAAACACACCAAAACAAATAAATCTTAAAATCTTTTTAATTTGGAGACCAATATATATATTTTGACCAAAAACTAATTTCAGATAAAGAAAATTTTATGTTAACCGAAGTTAATCTGCATCGTAAAATTGACATAAATTTAAATAAATAAATGCAACTGAAAGTAGAACTTTAATACATGTATATGAAATGATGTTTTTAAGAAAAAAAACTAAACAATGTTTTACCTAAGACGTTAAAGGCTAAATAATAAAAATTGTCATGTCTTAATTATGCTTAAAGACAAAAATATCAAGCCTATCATTAGAATATAATTTTTATTGCTTTTTCTTTGCCACCAATAAAAATTATTTTGAAGCACATCTGGCTACTTCCTTTACCTATTAGCTGTCTTTTTCTCACATTCTGATAATCTGTCAGCGTCTCTAGATTTGTCTCGACCGAATCTGCACAGTATAGAGCTGAATGTAGTCCTTCCTCCAGGTGCTAAAACTATATCATCTTCAGCTTTTGACTGTAAAACAAAATAAAAACATTTATCATGATATAGCTCAATTTTTACCAAGCAATTACCAAACAATTTTATGTAAAACTCAGCATACCTTTGACAGTTTAAATCTAGTAATGTCTAATGTTTCGACATTTTGTTCATTATTGTTTACTAGAACAGATTGGTCAGAACTAGTTTCCCCTGCAGAATGAGCGTTTGATTTCTTTGGGACTGTAAAGTCTTCATGAACTTTCGGAATGACATCAAAACTTTTGACTACAGGAATGGACTTGGTAACTTCTTGTATCTTTTTAACCTCTTTACTGGATTTATTTTTTTTATTGTTTGACTTTGCTGACTTTCCCTTTGATTTGACCTCAGACCACGAGTCTTCATTCTCTTTGTCAGAATCATTTGCCAATTTCACACGGTCATCCTTTTTTGGAGCTGGTGAATCACAACTGATACTATGTTTGGAAGCTGGAATAAGATGAAAGGATTGTCGATTTTAAAAATGCCCAACATTCAAATGAAAAACAGAATTTTTTTAATAGCATAAATTATTAACAAATTTATCCTGATGTGGCTATATGGTATGTGATGTCAGAACCTGTAGCTTCACGCCTACCAAAAAAAAAAACACATCCTTTTTATTCCAACATCTCAATTTAATATAAAAAAATATTATTTTACTTTGGTAGGATAATGCCAGGACTAGATAGTTCTAACAATGATAGTCAAGAGTCAGGATACTGTATAAGAAAATTTAAATGGATATTATAAATGGCTTTAAACACTTAATAGTTAGTGTCAGTTTCATTGTGTACATTTTCAATTAGAAAAACTTTTTCTTCTGACAGTTACATACACGACCATATACTTTACCTGTCACTGTAGATATGTTCTCTCTTAATGGAGCCTCTCTTGTCTCAAATCTAACAGATTTCTTTGGCGGCTTAGTTGCAGAAATTTCTGTCACTGACTTTTCTTCTTTGAAATCTTTATGTATCTCAGATATTGTCTTTGGACCAGCTGCTTTATTTCTGGGAACCCATTTGCTCTGTTAAAAAAATAAAACAATTTTAATCGTAAAGCCTGACTAATGTGTTTAAATTGTAAACTTCAAACACACTAGAATTAGGGAACAGAATATACTAAGCATTGCATAAAATACTAAAAAACTGATAGATCTTCAGAACACTTAGGTAACAATATACAAGACCATGATCAGACCAGCAGTAACATATGGTCGTAATTTATTTTCTCAAGAGGGAAATTGCAGATAGAGATTATGGTGTATCTAGTTTAGCAGCACTGGTTCATAAAAATGCTGAGTTATGAAGGTGTTTATTTTTGCCTACTATTTTTAATATCGCAGTGGCTACGGTTCGGTCCGACAGAATCTATATTTTTTTTCCGGGTACCAGCCATAGATATTGCTCCACACCCTAACCCTATCCCCAACCTTAATCCTAACCCTATTCCTAAACCTAATATAATGGCTGGTACCTGAAAAAAAAATACAGATTCTGTTTATTTTCCTATTCTGTTTGGACCGAACCGTAGCCACTGCGTATTAATATTGTATATAAATTTTACAAGATAAAATAGAAAATGTAAAAGAGCTGATTTTTAAATTATTTGTTATCACGCTGTTTTTATATTAACTGGACAAAAAAAAAGATAAATATCATCAGCAAGAAGAAAGTATGTCAAACAATCGGGAGAGAAAAATACATGGGCTGATAAAAGACAAGGAATAGAGAAGTAGGAACCTAACATAACTGCAGAAAAAAAAATGTGAAGCATAAATTTATAAAATTCTCAAAATATATGACAACAGAAAGATTGTATGTTAATTTCAAACTATTAAGTACTTAACACAAATAAATATAACAAAAAAAATTAAAATATTTCCCTTATTCTAATGATTTTATGATTTAAGTGCTGAAATGTTGAGAAATAAATATCTTTAACCTTTCTTAGATCAAGGACATCTCTTAGCGCAAATTTTAATCTTGACTTGCTTGCATCTGCAAGTTGAGCGATCCTTACAAAGTATTTATCTATCTGAGCCTGAGAAAAATAAAGAAAAAATCCTTCAAGTGTAACATTTAAAAAAAAATCAGCATCATAAGTTTATAAAAAACTGAATTATAAAAAAGGATTAGGTGAATGTAAGACAATATTGTATTTAAAAGCTGACTTCATTAAAAATTATTATATTAATTTTTCTTTGTGGTTATATAAGATTGACAGGTGGTCGGGTTGTGTAGAGCGCTCCAGTGCCAGCCTGAGAGTCATGGGTTTGAACCTCTGTGAGAACCAAGAGAATTTTTCCAGGTCCTGGTGAATGTTTGTTAAAGTCCAGCTTCAAGTAAAGGTGGCTGGGCATTGTGCTAACCACACAATCACCATATATACAGTGGTTAAAGAAACACTTCATCTGCCCTGACAGTCTTCTTAGGCTAAGGGAACTTTACTACACATAGTAATACCAACCTTAGTCTTTCTGGTATCAATGTTTTTGCCTACACCTGTAAGTAATTTACACAATGAGAACAGTGACTCATCATCAGTACATGAGAGAAGACGAACGATACAACTGTGTATGATGACTTCTGGTAAAATACCAAGCTTAAACAGTTCACCGATAAAACTGAAAGAAGAATAAATTTGATGATGAAATAATAAATGTTTTATGAGAAAAACAAAGCCCACATATTATTATTAATGAACATAATGTTTTGTTATCATAAACACATATTGAAAATGACTTTTTATTGTATAAACCTATTGAAAATGGTTTTGTTAAAACATTTAACAGCTCTTGATAGTTGATAGATGAAAACCAGTTCAACATCAGCCAAGAATATTTTCAACATAAGCATTCAACTTGAAAAAAACACCAACAAATTATTCATTACGAAGAGTTTATACCAAAATTATCAAAAACAAGTTTGCAAAATTTTCACGCAAGTGTATGATGAATTAAAATACCAGAGAATCGGGGTGATAAAATGATTTATCAATACAGACCCATAAATAAAAAATAGACTTGCCTTATGTTGCCAAAAAACTTAAGCTGATTTAATTTCATTTGATAAAGCGCTTTTTCAATTTTCTCTGCTCTGGCGGGCTGTGAAGATATTGGCATACTGTTAGAATTTTTATAATCACAATGCTTGAATAATGATCTATTAAAATAAACTATGATTTGTTGCAATATCTATCCAACTTTAACAATTAGTTAATCCTTAACCCATTAAATTAGCTTAGAATATACTTCATACTTAAATTTGTGTTTGAGCATTTATTTAACTAAAAAACTGAGCCATATGATTAAACTCAAATAATTTTAATAATACATGGGTCTAAATAAATAATGCACGAACCGTATCTTCTGTCATTTCTTCCATAATTCTCCGTTTTGTTTCTTCTGGGTCTTCAAAAATAAAAGTTTTATCTGCTTCGAACACCTTCTGACACTTAGTAACCAGTACTGCACGAAATGTTGCTTTATTTTTAGGAATTGTTGGAGGAGGTTCAACTTGAAGCTATTAAAGAAATCAAAACAAATACTTCAATGAAGTGATTCTCATTATAACATTACTAAGTTGCAGTCCAAGCAAAGAAGTATTTTAAGCTTTAATAAAGTTATCTAAAATACTTCGTTCCTGCATAAAATCTGAATGTTGATGCTCATAATATAACTGTAGTAAAAAAAGCCCAACAGTGGCTTCAAAAAAGCATTCGGTTGGGGGGGGGGGGGGCATTAAGCAAAGATCAGCATCAACATTTTTTAAGGAAAACATAATACATTATGTGTGAGAGGACCCACAAGTTGTTAGCAATGCCACCGAACCCAACTAATACAGTTAATAAGTTTGATAAGATGAAAGCATTATGATATCTTGGGTTTTATTAAAGGTGTTGTGTACAGGATCTTATCGGGGCGTTAATTTGACGTCGTCAATACGTCACGTGTGTCAGTACTCTGACCCTAAGAACAACACACACGCTAATACACAGTAGCACAGTACTGAAGTATCCAAATCAGGAAAACAAACACGGTATTCCTCAAAAACGAAAGTAATAAGTAAGTTTAATCCTTCAATATACATGAAAACTAAATCATCACAAGAATACAATAGTCCCGACAACTCATGTGTACATCCACAGCCTAACTTCTACAAGCGTCTACCTCTAGCTGTGACACTTCAACTACTGCCCACTGTCCCCCACACGAGACTACTGGCTAGTCCGTGTTAACTAGTTCCGGTCTCCTACCGTGAACTCCTTTTACGATTAAAGCACGCCATGCCCTTTAACCCGTCAGCTGACCTAACACAGCTCTCATAACTAGTACACGACAATCCCCCATACAATATCCTAACCAATACACAACAAAGGTAAAAAATATATTTACACTTTACTTGGAGTATATCATTAGTTAAGTACAAGCAGCAAATATATTTACCCCAAGCATGACCTTGCACAAAGAAGCATATGCTTGAACAAACTTCGGCTCAAGTGCTACCTAAAATAATAAAAAAAGCCAACATTTTAAATTTAAAAGGGTTATAACAAACCTCATGATTTGAAATACATGTCTACATTTGTTAGTATACATGTACATGTGTTGATGTTTAAGAAATATAAAAGTTTGGAATATCCTGTGATAGATATATGATAATAAAAGTAAAGTTCCCTTCGGTAAAAAGGGCCATCGAGGGAATGAATTGTAGAATTAGTGATTCTATAATCACAGCATATAAAGTGGTTATGTGGGTAGTACAATGCCTAGCTGCCAACTAATTTAAGGTCCTCATTTAAAGATGGAGGGACTTGGAGGACTTTTAAGCAAATATAACCATAAACTGGAACAATTCCATTGGTTCTCATCGAAGATTGAATTTGGGATTACTGTGTCAACAGTCTAGTGCTCTACACTGCTGAACCATTAGTGGTCCATTAGTGATCTTATGCATGCACTTCAAACTTGTATCATAATTGTCATTTTTATCTACCTATTTGAACAACCAAAAATTACCTTCTCGAAAACTGTGCTGACGACTAGCTCAAGATCTTCAAAACTTTTGATCTCCAACGCCATCATTTCATCAGCCAATTTTTGAAAATTAGAAGGCGTTAGTCTGTTCATGATATACAGTACTGCAGATTCCAGGTTTTTGTTCTGAGAAACAAGAATTATTCTTAAACTTAAATTTTCATTTTATATAAGTATTGCTACTGGAAGATAATTTTGCAAATGTAACAAATTAATGTAATAAACAATAAAATTTGTAGGCAACAAAATATCACACCAAAAAAATCCTAAAAAGTAAAGATACATAAACATACATATTCACTATTTTGTGGATCCTTGTGAGCTGGTTTCCATGGTTTTTCACTGACATGTAAAAGTTTTTGGTCGTTTTGTAAGGAAATACCAGTGATAACATGCTGAAAATAAATTTCATGAAACCATTAATGTCTATTTGAATTAAATTTAATAATTCTACCCGCTGTCCCATAAATGTAATAAATTCTTGAGTACTAAGAGACAAATCTTACTTTATTTTGCACATGAGAAAAATAATCTTCAGTCAGTTTACATGGCCTGTGTGTGTTTGAATTGTCCAATATAATTGGCTAAAAAATTGCAAAGAAAATATTTCAATATAAAAATGTGTCAAAGCAATATTGATTTTTAAAAAATCATATTAAATTTACATGGAATATATATATGTATATATCCAAAATTGCGACTTACTTCATTTAAAATGACATCATAATCCTCACAACTGCATGGTTTGATCAAAGACAGTGGAGACAGGCGGAGGGCTAACAAAAATGATCTGTCATAATTGATCCTTGCTATTGAATCTGATTGAGAAAAGTTAATAAAAAAAATTGTTATAGAAATATACATCCAGACAAGGATTATTATTCAGTAGGAGCCATGGGTGTAGTAGAAAATATTGAGCCCCTTTAAAAAGAAAAAAAAGACACTATAAAATAAAGCTCAAGGTGTAAAATAGTGTTTTTATGCCAGTTGTGGCCCAGGATACATTACCGGTCTATCACTGTTAGTGTTAAATATGATGCATACTAATTAAGTTTTATTTATATATTAGTCATATGACTAAAAAAACAATAAAATGTGTCACTGCGATTTTATCCCAAATGTTATAATTCTATTTTGATCCATAAATAAAAAATGTATACCGATATTTCAAATTACTACAGTAGGTACAGACACTATAGCTATGGGCCATGTGCACTATGGCAATAATAAATTCTAACTGGCTAATCGTATTTAAAATTCCCAGTCTCAACTTATTGTCTTTAATCAATCTACCCTTGTATTCTGTTACACTATTAAATTTGATTTCGGCTAATAGCTTATAGTATATCTATATTACTATACTGTGTGACTATACTATAATGCTAGTTAGTATTTATAAGCTAGTAGGCCTACTGTTAAGAAAAATTAAATTGCTAAAAACTGAACATAATATGTTCAATGTTTTTCCTGGGGTTTCTGGCATCCCTCAGAGAGAGGGGTCACACATTACTGTATACAGCGTATACAGATGAATCATTATAAAACTGTTACAACAACATTGTTTATGAATTTTACTTTTTCTGTTACTGTAAGGCAGTGTAAAGTAAGGCAAAGCTACGGTAAAGCTGGGCGTACGGAACTTTCGTATACAAAATGAAATGACAGAAGCAGTAATAGTTAAAACTTTATATATAAGGGAAATACCACTGATCTGTGACATAAAAGTTTACTTTGCTAAATAAAAAAAATTATAAATACAATTCTAACACTGAATAGTTATCCAGGGCATGGAATACACACCGTGCAACCACGTGGGAATATGTAGGTCAAGTTTTACAAGACTATAAAGATGTATTTTCAAATCATTTAAAATGTGACTTCTTCACATAAAACGAAATGCACATGTTTAATGAACTTTATATCGGATATTTAATTGTAAAGTATACTTCTGTGATATTTTTTTGTAACTTATTTTAAAAGTCGTAGATTAAATTAATTAATGGCTGATCAATTAGTGTTTATAAATAATGAATGATAATAAACCATGAATATGAAAGGCAATAAAATGTACATAAATCTTAAAATGCCGATAACGAACCTTTAGTTTTATGAATCATATCTAAGTATGAAGAGTAAATCCAAAATGAAACGTATATCACAAATACAACAACTGTAATCCGATGGTACACTCCGAGCGGTACAGAGATAAATAAAACAACCAACTAAGACTAACTAAAACGTAAGTGTAGTACCCATACCATGTGTCAAGGCCAATTTATATTAAGGCGGGAAATAAGGGGTGGGGTTGGTCTCGGTCTGCTGGCGAGACGGTGGTGGTGGTGGTGGTGGTGGTTGAGGGGGGAGGGGTGGAAGTTCAATTAGCCTTGACATAGCTCATAGATAAAAATAAAATTACGTGTTTTGTAGGGGATTGGTCGTCCACACGCTGTGCTGTTTATAAAACATCTTAGGCATCTACTCTGTGTGTGTGCGATACAAACACAGCACACTAGGATTTACAAGCGGACACTATATGTGTCGACCATTATTTTAAATGTTGCCCGTGCTATTTAATTAGAAGCTTCGAATTGATAAGGCGCCGTTCACATATTATATTGATATTTTTGCTAATTGGTTTTTATGGTTTATTTTTATTTTATCTCAATGATGCTGAGAACAAGTTAGATGCTGAGAATATTAAATTACTAAATTTTGTTAATAGCTTGAAGTCATTCTTAGATTTAGCACATATTGAAGGGTTCATAGCAAGCAAAGCAATATGCAAAACTAAAAATATGAGCTCGTGTGCATTAAACATATGTATAAGAACCACATCTTTGGGTGTGTGTGAAGTCCCTGTAAGGATGAGATGAAATCTCTTAGATCCTATAAACCACTAATGGGACGGTTTTTATGGTGCCCTTATTTCTTCCCCACCATAGCCGATAGTGCAATGGCCATGGAGACACCACGGGAGATATATCGGGAACTTGAGCTAAGACCTGAAAATTTCCTTGGTCCTCACCGGAGATCGAACCAGGTACCTTCAGGTTCGACGGTCGAGCGCTTTACCGCACGACCATCCGTGTCCCTATTTACTTTTCTGAAAGAAAAAAAATTACTCCTTTTTATAGGGTAAATTGGCAGTGGCGTTGAAAAGGTAAAATGAGTTTTGCGGCCGCACTGAAGGTTAACATAGGAAGGGGCGCCGAAAGAGCGCTGTTTAATGTTTTAGCACTTTTCAGACTGGTAGGAGGGCGCCAAAAAGTGCAACTCGCACAGGGCACCACAGTAGTTTAGCTACGTCTCTGCACATAGACTATATATATATATATAATTATATATGTATATATATATATATATATATATATATATATATATATATATATATATATATATATATATATATATATATATATATATATATTTAAAGTAAAAAAAAAACATGGTTTTGGGTGATTTTAAATTTTTTTTTGTTTAGATATTTATTTCGAATGATTTTATTGACACCACCTGTGCTGGTACCCGCCGCCACTGATAAACAAGTTTTGGATTTCTTATATGTCATTAACGTTTTCGGAATCAGTTTTTGATGCTGATTTTGAATCTGTAAATCATTTTGCTCTATCAGCTCAAATTATTAAGATATTGCCGAACAAAGTTTTGTATGTGCCCAAACAGGAATAGACTGCTGACAGCATAATTTTATGCACACAAACGCACGCACCTGCGCGTACACACATGTTCACAAACACACATACCTCGTAATTATATACGTATATTGGCAATGTTCTTTTCTTTCTGCAGTTTCAGACTTCATAAAAGGAGCAGTGAATGTGGCAATTGCAAGTTGTTTAAAATATGGCGACCAGAGGATGCGTAAATTCACCGGATCTGTTTTGCTATGTGTGCGGTTTTTTCACAAACAAGTCTCCTCAGAAGACTTTCACGCCGTTACTGAAGAAAGCTTATCAACTTAATTTTGACTCAAAGGTGGATTGTGGTAAGTCGTGGGCACCACAGTTCATCTGTTCGACATGTTCATGCAACTTGCATGGTTGGATAAGGAAGGCAAAGAAAAACAACCACATGGCATTCGGAGTTCCTATGATAAGGCGTGAGCAAAGCAATCACTCCACAGATTGTTATTTTTGTTTGGCAAACATCAATGGAATTTGCTATAAAACTCGTACAACTGTCAATTGCCCAAACGTTCCATCAGTTTCAAAACCAATTCCACACGATCCTGTCATTTTTCCAGTACCACAATCGCCTGCAGAATACACAATAGACGAAGAGAAGGATGAAGAAAGTGATGTTCCATCTTGTGCCGATGACTCAGACCCTGACTACAAAGCTGCCGGAGAAGGAATTCATTTGATGAATTATGCTGAACTTTGCGACCTTGTGCGAGATCTGGCGCTAACAAAAGGCCAAGCTGAACTTCTTGGTTCACGGTTAAATGAATTTATTTTGCTTGCACCAGGTACAGCTACAGCAAACTTTCGTCACAGGCATAAACAGCTTGTTCAATACTTTGATGTGACTGGCAGTATTTGCCACTGCACAGATGTTGACGGCCTTATGAGAAGTCTTGGCGTCGAACACATTGTTGAAGATTGGCGACTGTTCATTGACTCGTCAAAGACTAGCTTAAAAGCAGTATTGTTGCACAATGGAAACAAATATGCTTCAGTACCAGTTGGATATTCTGCCCACATGAAAGAGACATATGAAAACATGTCGGAACTGTTGGAAACAATACGTTATCGCGTGTACAATTGGAATATCTGCGGCGATCTAAAAGTAATAACTATTTTGATGGGAATGCAGACAGGGTACACGAAGTACATGTGCTTCATATGCGAATGGGACAGCCGAGATAAGAAGCACCACTATACAAAAGAATTGGTCGATCAGAGACAGAATGCAACCAGGAAACAAAACGTTCTTCATCAACCGTTGGTTGATCGTGACAAAATTCTCATGCCACCGCTTCATATAAAATTAGGACTGATGAAGAACTTTGTCAAGGCATTAGACAGCAAATCGGATGCATTTATATACCTATGCAACAAGTTTCCAGAGCTCAGTTATGCTAAAGTCAAGGAAGGTATTTTCATAGGTCCACAAATAAGAAAAATCATGGCCGATGAAGACTTTCAAAACACTTTAAGTCATCCTGAAAAAGATGCGTGGGTGGCATTCAAGTCAGTCGTAACCAATTTTCTTGGAAATAAGAAGTCTGTCGACTATGAAACAGTTGTAAAGAAATGCATTAGTGCCTACAAACACCTGGGATGCAATATGTCTCTGAAAATTCATTTACTCGATTCACATCTAGACTTCTTCCCAGAAAACCTAGGCGCAGTAAGCGATGAACATGGCGAACGCTTCCACCAGGACATTTCTGTGATGGAGTCACGCTACCAGGGCCGGTGGAGTGCAGCGATGTTAGCTGACTACTGTTGGACTCTAAAACGCGACTTGCCAAGTACTCAGTACAATATCTTATTTAATCATTTTTATGTTGATTGACTGCTCAAAAAATTAAAAAACCGTGTTCTTGACGAGTCGCTTATTTGCCGATAAAAGTTACCTATTATCGATAACGGCAACCGCGGGCAGCGCTAATCTTAACATTAAATCCATACATAGTAATCCTTCAAAATCAATATTTTTTAACTGCCATCCTTTAACAAAGTTACGTTTTTTTTAATCTAGTATGTGTTCTGAATATAAAAACACTAATATTTTTATCCACAGTAGTATCTGGTAGAAATATATTGTGTGTTATGTCAAACTACTATAAGTAATAAGTCTAATATATCAATAAAATTATGCTATAATTTAATTTTTTTAAATATTCATTGGAGCCTTATAACAGTAGTGATTTTTACTCAGGTTAAACATTTATTTCAGAAACTTTTTTAAAACATTAACTTCTTTTATTTTATTTTCAGGAAAATGGAAAATACAAATACTCTAAAGTTGAAGAATTTAAAGGACATGGAGAATCTTCTTGAGTCTCATAAAGATAGCAAATTCACAAATGGATTTATTTTCTACATTTTCCTGCAACTAGGAAAAAATGTTAGTAAAACAGCTGAGCATGTAGTGACAATGGCAGAAAGTAATTGCCATATTACTTCTGTAAAAAGTAAAGTATCTAGAATTAATGAACAAGTAAAGCTCTATAAAAGAAATATCCATAACAATTGGAATAACATTGTGGAGTTCTTTGATTCTGAATTCAAGTTTCCTGAAAGGAAACATACATTACCATCATTACAGCCTAAGCATCCTCCCTTCATTTCTCCTGTTAAAACCAGGATTGAAAGAGACTGCCAGTCATGCAAATATAAAAGACAGACTAACAGTGAACTGTTGGCTGTGAATAGAAAATTAAACTTCGAACGAAGATTTGAAATGAGAGAAAGGATAAGAATAAAAAAAACTTACCAAGTCAAGAGGGTAAATGATTTAATTAAAAGAAAAACCTCCAGAATTTCAAGGTATCAGTTGAAAACAAAACAACTGGAAGAAGTGCTCTCAAGTCTTCATAAATCTTTGAAGAAGTCACACTTGAAGTGTCAGTTCCTTCTTAAGGAAAACACTAAATTGAAAAAAGAAATTGCCACCGGTAAAATGTATGCAGCAGCGCTACAAACCAAAATTGAGAGCCATGACTACACTGTCTACAGCATGGAGAAAAAGATGGAGTCTTTGACCGAAGAAATATTAGACTCTCTAGCACGAAGAGCCCCTAATGCCAGCATTTCTTTTCTGGATGGAAAGGCAAAATTTCAAGTGAATAAAACATTAGAATGGCTAAGCACAAAGCCCACAGATGAGCAGGATGCCATTGTTAAATTTTCGATCCAAAGAGGTGCTACAATAAGGACAATCAGTAAAGAGAGAAAAGGTCAAATGGAAGCGGCCATCTGTGACAGATTAAAAGAAAAAGGGCAGAAGAGAGACATGGTACACAGATCAAGAGTAGGCAAGGAGATAAAGTTTCTGCTCGAACAAAATGTCCCTAATTTGATGGAGCAGAAAATCTTTCTAGCTTTAAGTGCCTATCAAAAAAATAAAGTAAAAGATCTCTTGGATTCAAATCCTAACAAAATTGAAGGCGCTCGCTTTCAGCACATCTGGAATGTGGATGGACAAGATACCCTTTTTCAAGGAAAGATTATCATGAAGTCAGCATCTCCAGGGAAAAAAATCAGGATAGCTTACTGGAAAATGCATGAAAATGAAGAGGATGCCGAAGATGTAAAACTAACTTTAGAAAGTATTTTAACAGATGCTGTTCTGAATGATTTAATTTTTTTTTAACTTGAATTAATTCTATGTAATGCCCTTGCATCTTTTTCTAATCATTTCCTTTTATCATTAAATAATGATTTAGTCATAGGCTGTAAAAACACCTGTATCAATGTAATTTTTTTATGAATTGCTGGGAAACGTATGATATAAAAATTTTCACTGGTGACTTATTCTCTTTTATTGCTTTGTAAATTTGGCTCTTTCACATATCTTTTCTTATCACATGTGTGAAGTGGTTTTTCATTTAAGAATGAAATACATTTTATTTAAATCCATGATTTTATTTGGCAAAAAATTTCAGTTTTGTCAAGTGTTAAAACTTTTTTTTAATATGACATACATAATTTAAATTGACTATTTATTGTTTGTATAATTGCATGCAGTAATCTTAATTATTTCTTAAAATTTGCTTTGTCATTCAACAATGAAATATGCACAATTATTTTTGCACTGAAGCATGCATCTTGGAATTTTTTAATCTATGTTTCTTTGTAAATATAGTATTTTTATCCTTTCGCCTTGTAGTAATGATTTTTTTGTTATTCATTTTTAAACCAATATGATTTTAGTTGATTTTCATTGCAAAATGAAATGCATGCAGCCACTTATGTTTGGTGAAAATTGTAGGCTTGTATCATTTTTACTTAGTTTTTGCTGCTTTCAAGTATTTTTCATTTCTAAAATTGTATAGCACTTGTATTTGTTTTTTTTTAAGTGCCTAGACTAATATCACTTAAATATGTTTAATTGACCTTATTTTAAAAGTCAATAGGATGCTTTATCAGTGGTGAAAATTTGAGCTTGCTAGCTTAAATGGTTCAAAAGTTGTGTCAGTTTTAGTAGCCCAATCTCAAAACCCAGGCCGCAATTTTTTTTGAGTTATTCATCATATTGCCTTATAATAATGATTTTTTTTGCTAGTCATTTTTAAACCAATATGATTTTAGTTGTTTTTCATTGCAAAATGAAATGCATGCAGCCACTTATGTTTGGTGAAAATTGTAGGCTTGTACCATTTTTATTTAGTTTTTGCTGCTTTCCAGTATTTTTCATTTCTAAAATTGTATAGCACTTGTATTTGTTTTTCTTTAAGTGCATAGACTAATATCACTTAAATATGTTTAATTGACCTTATTTTATAAGTAAATAGGATCATTTATCAGTGGTGAAAATTTGAGCCTGCTAGCTTAAATGGTTCAAAAGTTATGTCAGTTTTAGTAGCCCAATCTCAAAATTCGGGCCACAATTTTCTTGACTTTTTCTATAGTAAAAAAAGGCCTGTTTTTCGGCACAAGAAATTGAATATCTCAATAACCAAAAGACATACATACTTAAACAAGGTATCATTTTAAAGCATTTTTAGAGCTCTATTGATCTATGTATGATTTGACATGTTATATACATTTTGAATTTTTTATCAAAGTACCTACAAGCGGAAGTCCACAGCCAAGAAATTCAAACCATGAACATTTTAAACATTTTACACATGCATTTGACTTTAAATGGAATATATTTTTTACATATAATTTTATTAGTTAGAACTGATTTCATGCTTGTGTTTAATATTTTTTTTTACATTAACTGCAAAAGAGAATATATGGTTTAAAAATTTCATTTTTATACATATTGGAGTATTATAATTATAATAAAAAAAATAAGATTGCGGATTTCTTAAAATTGGAGGCTGATAGAGACAAATGGTTTGCATATTCGAAATGAGCGTGTGTAAATTGAGTATGATTAGATGATGGGTACCAAGAAATCCACGATAAATTATTTTTTGTTTTCCAGTGTTATCAGTGACACCCCGTATAAAAAATGTTGCGTCGTGATCCCAGATGTTCAAAACAAGTTTTTTTGTTTATTTATTATTCACAACCTTTTCTCTTCACGCTAAGTTGACATTTCCCGTCACAGATAAGCTGCGCAAAGAAAATCTTATTTACTTACCCTTAGGCCGAATAAAGAAATGAAAAGGGGAGCATACTCATTTGTTCGACGCATCTGGGAGTTCTTTTATCTTCTCCATTGAGCCATTGACATGTTTCCTTTAACAAGTACTATCCACTTTTTCATTACGTAATTATCACTTGGATTTTGTTGCTTTATCCCTCCATGATCTACATTTCTGAGTGTGTGATAAAAAGCTTTGCCAGTAGTCAGAGAAATAAATTCGTCTTATTTCAAAAGTAAATCTCTTCTACTCGATGGTCTTCGCAACTCTTTAACGAAAATAAACTAATACAGACTGTTTATGTTAGTAAGCACGGCGGACATTCAACAGCAATTTATATATATATATTTATATATATATATTTATATATACATACAATGTCTTTCATCTGGTAATTGATATCTTCAGTAGCTATTATCTTGGGCACCCTCTTGCAAAGCCTAAATCAGGTTGAAAACATTTTAAATTCTTATGTATTAAGACATTCTTACTTAGAAAGTGTTTTGGTCAAAACGGCATAAGCCCTTACAAATCTTAAGCCCTTACAAATCTTAAGCCCTTACAAATCATACTGTGAGGAACGGGCCAAACTATATTCTTATTCTTCCTTTGGCTCTATAACCCATTTAAGGCCTAGGCCTGCCATACTACTTTTCTCCACTTTTTCAGATCCGTGGTCTTCTTCCCCCAATCTCTCACTCCTATGGCTTTTAGGTCTTTCTCCACCTCTTCTAACCATCTGCTTCTTGGTCTGTCCTTAGCCTTCGGACCTCTATTGTTTTCCATTTCTTTCTTTATGCCCTAAGTAAAGTTCCATTAGCCCTTGTAGGCCATCGGGGCAGATGAAGAGTATAATCTATTCATTTCATTCACCCAAGCTATATACTAGTACTATATATCGGACTGGTAAAAAGGTGGATGAAGCCGATATATAATTCATCAGTTCACAGGGAGATTCAGCCCTAAATGTGACCCATACTTTTAGCTATATTTAAAAAAAACAACTTTTGTATATGTTCCCACTACATGGTTAAATAGTGTCATTAATGTAATCTATGATTACAAGTATTAAAATAATACATTATAGAAAACGCACTTGTTACGGGACCAAACGTGACCATTATATTAGGGTATAAGGAACATGACATATATAAATTTTTTTTTTTTTTTTCAGAATTTTTTTTTCAGGATTAGGGTTAGGGATAGGGTTAGGGATAGGGATAGGGTTAGGTTTAGGGTTAGGGATAGGGTTAGGGTGTGGAGCAATATTATCTACGGTTAAAAATTCCAAGTAAAAAAAACGGAGACCACACGTTTGGTCCCGTAACAAGTGCCTATAGAAAAACACGAAGGATACATTCAACAATTTTGTACATGAAGCCACACGTTTTCTCCCTACACAGAATAGGCTTTTTCTCAATGACTCTGTCACTATATACGTAATAGAGGTATATAAATATACGCTCTTTAGGAAGTCTCTATGTAACTGTATAATAGTATATATTGTCACTATATAATGGTATATATATATATATACATATATGTTATTTTGCATAAAATAATAGAGCTTAAAGAATAGTATAAAAGTTGGCAAAGTAAATGTATGACTTTGAAATGTTTATCACCCACGCACACCAACTGTTTTGAAGCTTTGATCTTGTGTTATAGATGGTATGGCAATAGGTGGTTATAGATGGATATCTTTTTATTGCTCAAACCAGACTTGATGATCTCTTAGCGTGACGCCTGGTAAGAGTTGTTAAGTAACTGATACCCTCTTACAGTAAGCCGTTACGTCGGCAGTGGTTTAAAAATAAAAGGTTTAAAATTAATGATAGTGAAATAATGCAGAGTTAATCTGGAATTAAAATAGATTATGCCCTCTGGCATTACCACACAACCATTTTACATCATATCCAAACATTTTTTTTTTTGACGTTTGGCAAAAATGCCAGAGCTTTCGGGAACTGTGTGGTCGGCGGATGGGTGGGGTGAAGTTCCCATAGGTTAGGTGTTCTGACCACGGTTTATTTAGAAACCTGATTCAGTGACTCATACCAGGATGGCGAAACATTTTTTGAATCGCATACCACACTGATTGATCTAATTTGACTCGAAGCGACAGACATGAGAGAAAACGGATGACGAGCTTTGTGTGAAATAATATAATATAGGGCCATGTATTTATGTTAAAATGTAACTTTCAATTGAATGCAGCCACGCCGGATCAAAATCAGCCTTTGGCATCGTGGTGGGAAGCAGGTTTGTAGCGTGGCCCTCCCCCCAACCCCCTGTGTTTGTCTTTGCTCCCCTGCTTGTTTTTACTCTATTTAGTAACAGTTAGCTTCATGGCCTCTCCCCCTGTTAATGGATGGCCTGACCCATGCTGCAGAATGCCTGGCTCATGCTGTAGAATGCCTGGCCCCTGCTGTAGAATGCCTGGCCCCTGCTGTAGAATGGCATGGCCCCTGCTGTAGAATGCATGGCCCTGCTGTAGAATGCTCTACCCTCTGCTGTAGAATGGGGCCCCTGCAGTAGCATGCCCATGGCCCTGCTTTAGAATGCATGGTCCCTGCTGTAGAATCCCTGGCCCCTGCTGTAGAATGCCTGGCCCCCGCTGTGAATGCCTTACCCTGGCTGTAGAATGCATGGCCCCTGTCGTAGAACGTCTGGCCCCTGCTGTAGAATGCCTGGCCCCTGCTGTAGAATGTAGTGTTGCTTTCGTTCACGAAAACTAAAACTAAAACCTTCGTTAACTAGAAATGCTTGACTTTTCGTCAACGAGAACTAAAACTAAAATTAGTAGCAAGACTAAGAACTAGACGAAAACTAAAATTATTACAGAAAAACGAAATAAAAACTATAAACGGCAGGTTATAGTGACCTGGGACTCAAAACAAACACTAGTAGAATCACTGGCCCATGCTGTAGAATGCCTGACCCCTGCTGATAGAACGCATGGCCCCTGTAAAGTTGAATTTTCACGCTACGGGGCTGGGTGGGAAGGGAGGCGGTTGGGGGCGGAAGGCGTTTTTGCCGGCGTTTTTGAACCTTTGCAACACGGGAAACGTTTTATGAGTGGTCAGTTTTACAATTATCTCAAACAGTTGTAAACTCATTAATGTAGTGAAGTATTACCGCGATTGAAAGCTAATTTTTATCTGTCGTTGATTCACTTGAGACTAATCGGCTATGAAATAAAACTACAGTAATATAGGCCAAGCCATTAGCAGTTGCTTACATTCTTACAATCATATTTTGTAAACTTATCCAGAATAATATTTGACCCAAAAAACATAACAATAAATTTGCTGTTAGTGTATAAGTATTTTTGAATAAAATGATGGAGGTTCAAATTAAAAAACACATGATTAATATTGTCTGTCTTAACGTCGGCCGGTTAGCTCAGTTGGCTAGAGCGTCGTGCTAATAACGCGAATGTCGTGGGTTCGATCCCATCTGCTTTTTTTTTTTTTTTTTAAAGTTGCTTTACAGATAAAATTATATCCTGTGGAACCCCCCCCCCTCCCAAAAAAAAAAACCCACTAGTGAGAAAGTTCCAATGATACCAATCGCTTATCTGATATCTAATGGCTTTGGTATGTGACTAAATCAACCCTCACACACACACACGCACGCACGCTCGCACGCACGCACGCACACACACACACACACTATCAGGTTGACGCATGCGTAGGCACACAAATCACGCAAACAAAGAAAAACAAGAAATTTGAAAGATGTAAACAACAAAAAATGTATTTTTTTTTCATTAAAATGTAAATTAAAATAACTAAACGTGCTCACCTGGCAAAGGTTGTTTCATTTTTAAAAGAGTTTCAGTTGAAGAAAATAAAAATTTGTCAAGATTCTGAGAAATATAGAAGTAGACAATACATTTTAAAGGTGAATTCATAAAAAAACAAACAAGCTTTTGCTTCGAAACTAACTGTATATTGTTTAAACCAAAGACCGAGCACTCTTATTACTCTAAACAAAAACTAATCCGATGTAGCCTATTGTTTTATTTAGTTAAAAAAGTCAAAAACCATAAGACTTAAGTCTTTTGGCCCTTGATACTTAAATCTTTAGATTGTGTTTAAAAAGCCTCTTTTTGCTATTAAGTGTATACTATTAAAAAGTATTCACAAATCATAATAGAAATGTTCTCTCTCCAATATTTGTTTCACAAAGTCAAAATATTAAGCAATGCATTTTTTTCCACACACCGTCTCCAAGTCTTACTTGTACTAAATCAAACGAACAGCAGAGGCGTAGCTAGGGGGGGACGGGGGTTCATATGTCCCCGGGCGCCGAGGTTCAGGGGCGCCAAATGGTATATTGTACATATAATATTATATGGTTTTCGAATGGGGGGCGCTAAAAAGGTATTAAAATGGTAAAATGCCCCGTGCGCAAGTTGCCTTGCCCCCCCCCCGCTACGCCTCTGACGAACAAATATTTATAATATGTCATTAATTCGTGTTCTTTGTAGCGAACATTTTTAAATATAAAAAAACAGAGACCTTGATAATTTAAAAAAACAACAACTAACAAAAACATATCAACAGCAACAGACAATTACCATTATACTTATATAAATATATATATAGTTATCCCCCCTTAATATGAAATAATAAAAAAAATGTGGTCAAACAAATAAACATCAGAAATGGAAGTAAATTATTGCGTCTATATTGCCATTTTAAGTGGTACTTAAGTATAGGTAAAACACACACTCCCCCCCCCCCCCCACACACAAACTGCAAAAGGGGGACCCTTCAAGTATAAATTGTTCCTAAATCTGTTGCTAGGTGGGCCCAGACATATACTTTTTTTGCTCTAGAACATCTCTAGAAGTCTCTACCGAGTACCCCTCCGCTACCGATATAGATATTCCCCGCCTTACTCTCCCCCCCTCCCGGAAGGGTCTTATTAATTATATTGTTTTAATTTGATCAGCATACATGACATAAGACTGGAGACGCTATAGCTTTGGAGATATCATCTTGCATCAGAGTGTTAAAACATCGTTCAGTTTAGAGAGATATTTCTATGTCACTGGACTGTTTAGGGAGGATCGTTCATTTAATACTTAATGTCTCGGCACCCTCCAGTAAAGCGTTACTCAATGAGTGAAGGGTCCATAACAGATTAGTGGCCACATATGTCAAATTCACTCTCCCCCCTTTAACCCACGTTTTTACGTTTGCCAGATGGATCGAACCTTTTATAAAAAGTCAACACGTTTAAACGTTTTATACATCTTGTTTACTTGATCAAATGGGAAAAAAAAAACATTGTGGGCATCTCTATCCATTCCATCCCCCCCCTCCCCCCTCCAATTCGCACCTCTTTCCCGTTATGCCACTGTCTGCCTTTGAAGTTAAAACATTCTCTGTTTACTCAGTATCTATTTCGTGTGCGTTTTGGTCAAAAACAATCAAACAAACAGACAAAAGTCACGTGACTGGCATTATGTCATACGTGTAGATCTTTATTGACTCAAGTTACTTCCGGGGTCAGTGCTATCGTCTGCTGTCATTACCCCCCCCCCGTCCTCCAAACCCCTTTCATTGATTGGTCCGATAAGTGTTTGTTTGTTTTTCCTCACTATTAACTATAGTTCTGACAATAACGCTTTTCTGAAGAGGTCAAGTAACATTTAACATTTATGTTAACCATCAATACAAATTCTGGAAATGATGAAATTTTCAAATGAATTTTAAAGAAAGAACATACGATCGTTCAGACCAGGGGGTGGGGCAAACCTTTTTGATCTGTGGGCCGCAATGAGATTTTAAAGTTGACAAAAAGGCTGAACCAAATTCACTAACTTGACCGCATTATATTCAGAAACGTAACTGAAAGTCCGGACTTATTTCAGAAATTAAACAGACGGGCCGCATCAAATTCAGAAACTAAACGGTCGGGCCGCATCAAATTTAGAAACTAAACAGACGGGCCGCATCAAATTCAGAAACTAAACAGACGGGCCGCATCAAATTTAGAAACGTAACTGAAGGTCCGTATTAACAGTAGATGAATGGAGAGCTTAAATGGACTTAAAACTGCCTTGTCATCCTCTCCCCCTCCCCTTCCAGATGCACCTATGCCTAGGTTCCCCCAAATGTGTAGGAAAGGCTCTGACGGCAGTAATCATGGAACAGTTAATTTCGTTAATTACTTCGCTAATGTACACACCGTAAACTATTTCCCTCACCGCCAATGAATCAATCAGCGAATATTTTGACTGGCGTTTTCCCCCTTTCCTTCCTGAACACCGTATGCCATCATAAGGCGGCAGACATCTTTACCGAAATGATTTATTGCTTCATAAACTAACCGACGTTTCATAACATAACATTATGGAAGAGTTGAGAAGTAAACAAAAACCCAACATCCCAGGTCGAGGGCCGGGGGTGGGTGGGGGGGCATATTATTTAAGGAATAAATATTAAAAAAAACACACACACACACAACAATGAAATTACTAAAAGGGGGGTAGGGTGGTGTATTTTTTTTTTTTATTAAAAGTGACTTTAAAAATGGAGTCAAAGGTATTTACTGATATATAATACAAAGCGAAAGCAAAATTTTGTGTTAAAATTTGGGGTGGGGGGGGGGGAGAAGACTACACGGTAAATATTTATCAATTAAATAACAAAAAAAAAGAAATTCACAACAAACAATCATGTTTCAAAAAAAAAAAATAACTAAAAACAAGAAAATATTTGAACGTGTATACAATTTAGTCACAGAAACGTGAGTAAAAGTTTGAATCAAGTTTAAAGAAAAAAGTGTGTTCAGGAATAAATATTAAATGTAAGGGAAAAAAATTTAAAAGGATTTAAAATCATTAAATAATGGAAGACATAATGTGTTAAAAAAACATAATCAGACATATAATTATAGTAAATTTAACATGTCTCATACATTCTGATTCAGTTGTCTCACGAGTATATTATGTACATATATATAGATAGATAGCTATTTAATTATTTCAAGCATACTTTTTCACCAATCACTCACACATGTCATTAATCAAGAAGTATACAAAACTATCAAACATCAATGCTATGATGTTTGGGGAGGCTGTGGGAGAGGGGGAGGGAGCAGACGGCTTCAGGCGGCTCATCCTGTGCCTGCCGCCAACCAGGAGCGGCGTTTTTTTTAACCATGACAAGTTTTAGATTTTACGCTTTAGCGCCTTTAAAGCTAGCTATGACATTAAGGAAGGGGGTTGTGGTGGGGGTATGGGGGTGTATTTCATTAAAGGATTAAGTCAGCATTCCCCAAAAGATAAATATAGACATATTTACTGAATGGGCTCATACCACATTAGTAGAATGAGATTTCACCGCCTATGCACAGTGCGCTCACAGTAGATAATTTTAATTGCTGTTATTATTTTAACGGTTCAAATTTATAGGAAATGATATTGCCAGGGTGTAAAAGTGTAAATGATTTATTGATAAACATGTGCGTGCTGGAAAAAAAAAACATTAATTGCTCATATTCAGATACCAATGACCATAGTCTAGAATCTAGATAGTCGAATAAACAGTGTGGAAAAATGTATGTCTTCATCAAACATGGATCGAAAGTAGATGCAAATTTACTTACTAGGAATAAACAACTTAGAATCTACGACAATACGTTAATATAGACTGTACATGTCTTCTGCGGTGACTAGTAAAAAAAAAGATACATTGATAAGATGTAGGTAATACACATCCTATATATATATTGACAAGACTGGAGACTTATGATACAGAATGTATATGGAAGTTGCGATTTCTACCAGGTCCCTGTTGAAAAAATAACGTGGTCACCTACTGAACCCGTAATTATGAATGGGATAGTTCTGTACTGTCAGGTTACCTCCACCTGCCATCATATCCAAAGATGTATATTGGTAATCAAATATTGATACATTGGTAATCAAATATCGATACATTTGGAAATCAAATATCGATACATTGGTAATCAAATATCGATACATTGGTAATCAAATATCGATACATTGGTAATCAAATATTGATACATTGGTAATCAAATATTGATACATTTGTAATCAAATATCGATACATTTAGAAATCAAATATCGATACATTGGTAATCAAAGGATCAATAGATTTGTGAAAACTGCTGACAATAATTTCACAGTGCTTACAATCTGAAAAAACTAACCTGAGCCCAAAAACTCAAGATGTGTCCAACATTTGTCAGTTAAACCACTTTAGATTGTAATATGAGTATCATGCTGGGCTCCCATTCAGAGTTCACTGTAAGCAGGGCCCATACAGCAGGTCGCAATGTTGGTCCCAGTGACCTAACTGTGAAGCTAAGCCCGTGGATGCCAAAACAAAAAGATTTGTTCTAGAAGTCACGTGGTATTTACTTTGATCATAATATATATCCTTAAATTAGTTTTCAGTTTGTTTCGTTTAATTACTAAAATAAGAGAATCTAAAGTTTCCGAAAAAAAATATTTGCAAGAAGTCTAAAAGGTAGTAAAGAAATTATTACTAAAGGTAAGATTAACCCAATTTGCACAGTTGGTGTGAAATATAATATTAATAATTGGATTGATGTAGGGGAATAGTTGTATTTTATTTGTAAACATTCAAATTATCTTAGGGTTGTATGAAATATGAAATACAATAAGATAATGCTCAAGTCTGATTAAAGGGGTGTTGTAATGGGAGAAGTAAAAGAGAATAAAAAACAAGAAAGTTTAAAAGGTTAACAATGCAATCTATGAAATTTTCTTGTCATGAAAATAAACAAACAACTGTAATACAACTTAGCAGCCTGCTAGTACTCGCACTTTCTGTGTTGGTTGAGTCTTGTAAACATACATACTAATGTGAATACATTTTACTTCAAACAAACAAATATAAAAAAAAAAAACAACAATAACAAACTAAACCATGTCAAAGGTCAAAGCATACCACTTCTCTAAGCTAATGGTAAATGCTTTGTGCACAAAGGTGATGTTATGTAGATGTCATATTTTGTTTGCTGTGCCGTCACAACTGTGCCGAGATAGATTTCTAAGTAGTCCCCAGTTTCGTATTATCGGTTTTAAGTGCTGGGTTTAATAAATTATAATGTGTCTTTATTGTACAAATCAGTATACACAGACTATGAATTAGTCGCGGAAGAATTCTCTGGGAACCCGTTGTCCATGTGAATGGGGTCAGCTGGAATGTCTTTCTGGGCATAGCGGGAACTGGCTTCAAATATATTGTTCATCACTTCTGCATCGTTCTGCTGGCCGTTCTCAAGTGGGCCGTAGGCTAACCTCTTTGCGTGACTAATGGAAGATGAAGTGGCCAATGGTCTTTGCTTCGAGCTATCTCCAGCATCGTCTATCGATGCGACACCTTTCTCAATAACACATTCCCAAGACGGGATATTTTGTGCACGCGGGAAAGAATCGTCTGCTCTGTTGGAAAAATCAGGGTGTTGGCCGTTTAGTCTCGGCTCCTGGGGGCTGGTGGGTGAGAACGCCCTGTTCACGAACGCACCACTGTGGAGGTTTTGTTCAAGCTCACTAGTAGTGGAGGAGTTGGCCGGGGCGCCGGCGCACCCGTGGAAATCGGCGTCGCTCACCGTCATTTCGTCGCTGCCACAGGGGCGCGTGTCGCACTCTTCGGGGTGGTACTCGGTCTGACCGAAGAACTCGTTCCCCTGGTTGGTGGCCGATGACAGGCTGACGTCAGACTGCGACAGCCCAAAGTAGGAGGTCTCGGTTGTCGGGCTTATCAAGCCCGCACCCGTACCGGGCTCGGTGTTTTGACAGGACGTCTCGATACTTTCCGGTGTCCTGGCGTCCGTATCTTCCACAGAGCTGTCATTGGAGTTTTTGCGTTCCATAACTTCGGCGCTCGTGTATGTCTTAGCCGCAGGGAGCTGTGGTCTATCATTATCGCGAGCCGTATTGTTGTCGTAAAACGTCGCTTCGTTGTCTTCGCCGCTCACGATCTGATAACCTTTGGCCCTACACAGAGCCCTCTCCCAGCTCCCGTTCCTCCTGGGCTCAATGTAAATAGCCTTGCACTTGTCGGCCTGCAAGATGTCGGGGCTGCTCACAAGCTGGTAGACCTGCGGCTCCCCGTTAACTTTAGGGCTACTGACCACGCCCTCTTTGCCCCTACCCCCTATCTGCCCGTTGAACTTCATAGATTTCTGTACGTCCCTGACTCCTCCACCGTTGCCCTGCGAGGATGGCATGATGATCTTCAACGAGGTCCGTCTCTCCATGCCCACTTTGGGGTTGGGTCGACCCTTCAGCGAGCTTCCCCTTTCCATTCCGAGGTGGCTGCGGCCTTTGAGGGAGCCCGCCCTCTCCACGAGGGACAGTGGCACGTGACCCAGCTGGGCCTGTCTCAGGGATACTATGTAGCAGCCGTCCGGCCCGCCGTTTTTCACAATGGACACAGGGACAGCCGTCTGCAAAAAAGTAAATACAAATTTTATATTAACATTGTATTATAACATGACGGTAACTAAAATATTTTAACACCTATCCGTCCGTCTGTCTGTCCATTAACTGGAGTCTGGTTTATTTTATATTCACCTTTACTTATAATATTTGAAAAGATAATTTAAAAAAAAAAGAAGGTAAGAAAACCAATCTATCACTCTGGAGACCTGCAATGCCGGAAAGGTTGGGGAAAAGTGGGGAGGGATAGCCGAAAAGAAAACAAAATCGAGAAAGACAAACATATTAAAAAATCTGGCATGTCAAACTTTGAAGGACGCAGATCCTTTTGAGTGCACATAATCTGATCAAAAATTCGTTCAAGTTTTTATTTTTAAAAATGTATATTGTTAATAGTAAACAAATTAAAATTGCGAGCTTCTAAACAGTGGGTTTGATCGCTCAGAGGGAGATGAACTGGACGAGGTGACGTAATTTTTATTTTTCAACCGGCGCCAAAACCACATACAACGGGCAAAATTTCAACTTTCGATCACTGATAAAGTGTGTGTGTGTGTGTGTGTGTGCATCTGAGTTGTGGGATAGGTTAACTCAATTTTGACCTAAGTAGACGATGGCCCACTGTCACAATCTCGCCTTTGTAGGGGCGACTGTGATGGTCGTTGTCTGTGGGTAATAATAGTTCTGAACTGAATACGTGAGGTCAATAATTTATATTTGCATACAACCACGTGACGAATAAGTACAGAACGACTCAAGTCGGGTGCGATTAACAACACTTAGACTTTATTCAAAGCAGGTACATATAAACATATAGTTCTAAAAAGAACTCTTAGCTGGGCCGCTAAGTTACAATATGCAAATCATAAGTATACAAATAACTCTAAAAGAGGTTTAGAGTCGGGAGTCTAAAACAGACTCGTATGACGTGGACCCCTCGGAGTGGGGGAATGCGCCAGTGTATAGTCGTCCCCGCAAGGGGATGGACTGCTCCCCCGATTACTAAACTCATCTCCTTTTATATCATTGGAACATACTCTGAAAACATACGTCAACGTCGTGCCATATGATAAGGCGCAACGTTCTATTATCATTTAGCCTGGTCCGAGGAATTAATCTCATGAGGGGGGGGGGAAAGATGGATATGCGGCGGAGACGTGTCCACCGTCACGAGTCATTGGTTTCAGGTCCAGGTGTCCCGACCAACGGTGCCATATTATAAGGCGCAACGTTCTGTTATCATTTAGCCTGGTCCGAGGAATAAATCTCATGAGGGGGGGGGGGAAGGTGAAAGATGGACGGCTCCGCCGAAGACGGGTCGTCACGAGCCATTGGTTTTGGTCAAAATACGGGCGCGCCATATCAGACCTTGGAAAGAGGGGGGGGGGGTTAATACTACGCGGGAAGAAAAGGGGGTGGGTGTTGAACGCGGGAAGATGTCTTAATACAGTTTGTAACACCCACAACACATTTCGCCCATTGCATGTTGAGCTTTAAGTTCAGCGACCTGTTCATTTGTTGCTGTTGAATGTTACCGGACGTTGGTTCAAACATTCCATTATTTGTTTTAACTGTTTCTTCTTTTTTTTTATTCATGAACATGGCTAGCCGATAAAAACATTTGTATGCACAATGTGGCTGCTATAAGTGGTTACAATACAATGCAAGACTTTTATATTTAATAATTTCATGAATGTGTCGTGTTGCGGCCCTATTGAAAACGCCATGCTACCATTGCGGCTGTCGTGGAGTTTGACATACCTGAATCAGATAATACATTTGAGACAATACACACAAAATAAATGAATAAATAATTAGATGCTGGTTAATTAATTAATAAACAATTGTACGTGTTCTAATCTTCTTTCTATTTAAAAAATTTTTTTTTGAATATGTTAACTGAATAGTCTTTTATGTAAATAATACGTATAAAGCTGAAAATATCATGATACTTTCTTTATCTTTGTATCTAAGCCTATACAATGTATGTTTGCCTATGTGGACATCATATAATTGGGTGCTTCACGTGTGACGTACATAAGGTCAATCACTTTTTATTAAAATTATTTCATCTGTATGTACTTGTAGTCACAACATACTATTTATTTAAGTCTGTTGTACGTAAACTTAAGTTTCTTTTTAGAGCATTTTCGAAAAAAAAATGCTCTATTGTCCCCGTTTTGTCTGTCCGTCCGTCATCACCCTAGATCTCAACAACCATAAGTCCTAGACCCATGATGTATATATCATTTTGTAGGTCTTGGCCTGCCAAGAAATGACTTTTTTCCATTTCGCGATCTGACCTCTCAGGGCCGTAAAAGGGGCCTTAGTACCGTTTTTTACTATATAAGCTATATTAATAAAGGAACGCTATATCTCAGCAACCATAAGTCCTAGACCCATGATGTATATATAATTTTGTAGGTCTTGGCCTGCCATGTGTACATCAAAAGTTCATTTCGCGATAGGACCTCTGAGGGCCGGGCTTCAGGGCTCCTAAGGGGCTTATATATTATATATACACCTTGTACGTTCAATAACCCGTTCATTTGGTGCGAAATACTGCAGCACGTAGTTTCACCAAGATTTATTAAGAAACTCATCAAATGAAAAAGTAAGCTTGTGTTCTGAGTTTAATTGAAAGTATCAGAGCTATGCAACAATTGACGGAGTTTTCGGACGATTAGATGGCTATAATTTAGAATGTTTTCAATTATGAGTCCTATTTCAGTAACCACAGACCACTTGTAGTTAGATTTAAGAGACAATAATTTTTTTCAAATATAAAGAAACGTCTTTATAATTTTTTTTTACAAATATATGCATTACACAATTGAATTTATAAACATTTCCAAAATTTACAAATATTTACTGAAAGCTAACAAACGTACTGATACTAACACGAAAATGCGCTAACACGTCCTGTGTCCAGAATGGAACAGGCTTAATTGCTTGTTTAATTTTATTTCCACATCTAAATTACATAAACTTGCTGTAAACAAAAATAAATAAAATCAAAGGGCATTTTGAGCAGAACAAAAATTATATAAAACAAAACAACCCAAACACCGTGTGGAAAAAAAAAGATTTTGTTGAAAACAGAATGCGCAAACTTGTTTTTTTTTGTGTCGATTTTTATGTGCCCCTTGTTTCTTAAAGCATTTCATGGGGCATGCTGCAGCATATCTAGGGGAGTGGTTGGAATTAGAACATGCTGCTGCATATCTAGGGAAGAGGTTGGAATTAGAACATGCTGCTGCATATCTAGGGGAGAGGTTGGAATTAGAACAATGCTGCTGTATATCTAGGTGCGAGGTTGGAATTAGAACAATGCTGCTGCATATCTAGGGGCGAGGTTGGAATTAGAACAATGCTGCTGCATATCTAGGGGAGAGGTTGGAATTAGAACAATGCTGCTGCTTATCTAGGGGAGAGGTTGGAATTAGAACAATGCTGCTGCTTATCTGGAGCAGAGGTTGGAATTAGAACATTCTGCTGTAAATCTGGATCATAATCAAACTTTAGACCATTTTTATTTTTATTTCTCCTTTGATTATTTTACAGATGTTATATTTTCTTCTGTGCCCTGAGCCCCCTCCAACATGTTGTTATCAAGCAACTGCCCGAGTCAACGCCGTACCCAAAATTTTGTTTTGGGGGGGGGGGGCTGTGCGGTTTGGGAGGGGGTGCTGTGCGGAGAGTTTTATATAAGAAAAAATTGGAACGCAATGATAAAGAAGTATACTTTATAATAGAATTTAATTTTTAGAATTAATTGGAAGGGGGGCTACAGCCCCCTAGCCCCCCCCCCCCGGCTACGGGATAATGCAGTCTCCTAGTTTTCCTACCCATTCTAACGGCTCCGACAGTGGCTACACATACAAAAAACAAAGAGAAATGAAATATAACATTTTCTACAACTGTTTTTTATCTTAATTAAAAAAAAAAGCAAGGGGAAGTAAGTAGATTTTTACTTGAGCCTTGTTTTGAGGATTTAATTTTTTACATGTGTATCATTACCGAAGAGCTATTTTTCACAATAATTTCAATTGACTGGGATACAAATTTAAATGCTCTAAAATGCGATTAAAAGGATCGCGCATTCTGTTTCAGTTATCGTCTTAGAAACAAGAGGAAGAAAGAAGATTTTTTGGGAAAAAATATATCAAAGTGGAGTAAGTTTGAAAAAATTGATCAAAGTGGAGTAAGTTTGAAAAAATAAATTAAAGTGGAGTAAGTTTGAAAAAATAAATCAAAGTGGAGTAAGTTTGAAAAAATTGATCAAAGTGGAGTAAGTTTGAAAAAATTGATCAAAGTGGAGTAAGTTTGAAAAAATTGATCAAAGTGGAGTAAGTTTGAAAAAATTGATCAAAGTGGAGTAAGTTTGAAAAAATAAATCAAAGTGGAGTAAGTTTTAAAAAAATCAAATCAAAGTGAAGTAAGTTTGAAAAAATTGATCAAAGTGGAGTAAGTTTGAAAAAATAAATTAAATAGATTGATGGGAGGTAAAGCAAATCGGACATTTTAAGACATGACCTTGACATTAGTGCTTGCTGCTTGACTTCATCAGGCAAACTGAACCTAAAGACATGTAATAAACAATGTTTATTTAACAAAACATATTTCTTTCAAGTATATGGTTATTTTGGTTAAAAATACATGCCTGCTAATGCATTATATTTGGCCTACAATTGGGCAACTTAGGTACAGTTATAGATAAAGACTATTTAACTTAAAATGAAAAGTTCCTCAACCGTTCACGTCCTTGTTTTAAAGGTTGTAAAAGTGTGGGTGGCGACCCACGGGAGAGTCGCAGTCGAATTTTAGGTGGGTCGCAGCGCAATGTATAGTTTTAATTAATTGATCATGAATCCGTAGGCATATAATTAAAACTCTACTTCTCTATACATCACACATCACAATACGGATACGGAGAATTTTAGGTGGTTCGCAGCGCAATGTATAGTTTTAATTAATTGATCAAGAATCCATAGGTTTACAATTAAAACTCTATTTCTCTATACATTACACATCACAATACGGATAAGGGAGTAATCTAAATACTCACATTTTGCATTAAGTAAAAGTTCTCTTAGCCCTATTTGGGCCAGATATTCTGTGTAAAATTCACCCGTTTCTATTAACCTCGGCATGTGAAGGGATTGTGTGGTTAGCGCAACGCACAGCCGCCTTTACTCCCCCAACTTAAAGTCAGGTGGGCCTACCCATTTAAAGCTGGGTGGGCTTGTGGGACGACTTTGAACCAAATAACACCTGGAAAAATTCTCTTGGTTCTCACCCCCAGGACTCTCAGGTGAACAGTCGAGTATCTACACCACTCGGCCATCCGTACCACGAGTATCTACACCACTCGGCCATCCGTACCACGAGTATCTACACCACTCGGCCATCCGTAACATGTTGCATTAAAAAAATGAAAAAATGGCCCTTTTATTAAAACAACAACAATAACAACAAAACCAACATATTTTGAACATAAGATGAACAAACCCGTAGTCCGGTTAGTCGCGAAGCCGGAATATCGAGAGTCAAATAGGCAGGGCACCCCGACAAAAATAACCCCTTCCAGAAAAACAAACAAACAAACAAACAATATATTATGATGCGGTAAAGGCACCCCTCCCTAATATTATGTATACTGTGGCTACAGGCATAAGGTAGCCACAAGCATAAGGTAACCACAAGCATAAGGTAACCACAAGCATAAGGTGGCCACAAGCATAAGGTAGCCACAAGCATAATGTGGCAACAAGCATAAGGTGGAAATAAGCATGAGGTAGCCACAAGCTTAAGATAGCCCAAAGCATAGGGTGGCCACAATCATAAGGTAACTACAAGCATAAGATAGCCACAAGCATAAGGTGGTCACAATCATAAGGTGTTCACAAGCATAAGGTAGCCACAAGCATAAGGTGGTCATAAGCATAAGATAGCCACAAGCATAAGGTGGCCACAATCATAAGGTGTTCACAAGCATAAGATAGCCTAAAACTCGAGGGCCCCTGGGCATTTGCCCCCCTGCCCCCCCTCACCTCGGCGGCACTGCCTGCACATAGATATATCAAACGTGTATTTGTATGAGTTCAATAGCCAAGATGAAAAGCGAAGTACACAGGGAGAAATTCCAATGACTAGATCTTGACTCTTTACCACTGGATGTGGAAGGAAGATTCCAGGAAAGATGTTTGCCACGCATTTTTCAGACATTTCCAAAATATGATGTCACGAATCGTCGATACTTGGCAAACATTTCTGCCCCCCCCCCCCCTTTCCCTATTTTTTTTAACCACTGCTCACACCCTATTAAAAACTATAGGGTAAAAAAAAGAGATTACAGTACCCCCTCCCCCTCCCTCTCCTCTTCCTCCCACGACACTTGCTTTCACGAACCAACTCGTGATTCAGACACACGTGAGAAGTACATCGAATGCTTTATTTGATGTACATTAGATTATTGTGTCTGAAAATCTGACAAAATCTGGCCTGTCTGGCGATGAAGCGTGTTTCTAATGACGTCATCAGGCCATGTTATGGAAACATGTCTCTTTAAATCTCCAAAGTCTCTCTCCCCCCCCCTTCCACCTCCATCCCCACGCCCATCTCCTACTTCCCTTTATCTCATTCTCTATGTCTGAATGTGCGCATGTGTGTGTCTCTCTCTCTCTCTCTCTCTCTCTCTCTCTCTCTCTCTCTCTCTTTTACCTCTCTGTCAAACACTTTAATACTCTGTATTGAAACGTATAAACATCTGTGACCCAAATTAATATAAAAATGTGGATATTTTATTACGAGACTCTAATTTTTTCAGCTTTTGTGTTCGTCATTCTGTGTTTCATTCTGTGCTTCATTTTGTGCTTCATTCTGTGCTTCATTCTGTACTTCCTTCTGTACTTTACATCTTAACTTCAATGCTTCATGTCGCTGGTGTTAATTTGTAGTCTTAAATCTGGTTTCATCTGTACTTTTTTTAATGAATGTTTTTTTTAAATCTACATTCGCAAGTTTCATTATATTACAATACAGCAAGTATATTTAGAGAAGAGTTGAAACAAAAACAATTTCAAACGATAATTCTTAATCCAGTGTTAAATAAATTTAAAAAAAGATTATGACAGCCCAGTATTCTGTATATATAAAGACACTTTAAAAAATGAAATACACTTAGAAAATATTTCCTCTTTCTCAATTAAATAAATTTGTTATTACCAGAGGAAATAAGTATCCGTAATCATGATCATAGCCTACATGATACTGTACAACATTGACTGTCGACCTGAGAGTCCTGGGTTCGATTCTCGGTGAGAACCATGAGGATTTTTCCAGGTGAAATTTTATTCAAAGTCGTCCCACAAGTACACCCAGCTTTAAATGGGTACCTGACTTTAGTTGGGGAAGTAAAGGCGGCTGGGCGTTGTGCTTGAAACATGATCTCTTCATATGCCGAGATTATAGTAACAGAGGAATTGTCTAAAAAAATAGTGCTCACATTTCTTTCCGTAATTAATGGACGAGCCCATTAGCTAGTGAAACAAACATTCTGAAGCTTCAACTATGAAGTCCACCCAGTTTTATATGGGTACCTGACTTAAGTTGGTGAAGTAAAAGCTGCTGGGCGTTGTGCTAACTAACCGTCGTGCCGATGTTATAGAAACAGATGGATTCTACACTTCATCTGGAGCACCTATGGCCCGCTTGGGCTAAGGGTAACTTTTCTTTACTTACTATTAATTGAAAAATTTTCTTTTTCTCGATACCAATTAGTCATTAACCGTGTTTAGG
Source organism: Bulinus truncatus (assembly GCA_021962125.1). Lineage (NCBI taxonomy): Eukaryota > Metazoa > Mollusca > Gastropoda > Planorbidae > Bulinus > Bulinus truncatus. Next base: position 6,760,370 of record JAGDYQ010000024.1, read on the forward strand.
TTTGTTTGCTATACGTACAATATATATATATATATATATATATATATATATATATATATATATATATGTATGTATATCGCTACATGTATTCACATTTGGCAAACATTCCGTTGTACAACAAGCATGGTGAGCGGCATACATGCCAATAGGATCAAATTTAACTGCATTTATCTGACATGCTCATATCTTTTTTGATACATCTTCTTACAGATATAGACACAATATAATTACATACAGTGTAACGAAAAAAAAAACAACTGTCAACCATAAGTTAACATCTATCTACTTGTCTGTCTACCAACACTACATCTGTCTACTTGTCTGTCTACCAACATTATCTTTGTCTATTTGTCTGTCTACCGACACTGCATCTAACTGCTTGCCTGTCTATGTATTTAATGTTACTACAACCTCCCCCCCCCCACCTTCCCACCCCTGCCCTTACACAATAATCTGCTCACCTTCTTCTTGGTCGCTTGACTGTCCTCGTCATTGTACTGCAGGGAAGAGTTCGACTCCGCCGAGTTGGACAGATCGGCAGGGCGTGTAATAATGAGCAGTGGCGCCGTGTCAGGCTCGTGTCGTGGGGAGCTGGCAGAAGAGTTCTCCCTAGATGAACCGTTGGTCTGACTACCATTACTTCCCTTGGTTGTTACGCTATTCTGTAGAAAAGTAAAAAGTAAATTTCTTGCACACACGTTGTTAAAAAAAAATTATCACGGTTTAAATCAAGATGGAATAATTGAGTAACTTTAAAATTTTACAGCAGTCTCCCTCGCCCTTCCCCCATCCCCTTCCCTGGAATCTAGAAGGAAGAATATGGTGTCATAACAAGAAAGGAAAACCACATCTTTCAATGGTTTTCTACACATTTTATGAGATTTAAAATGACAGGCAAAGTCGTTCTTGGTTTTTTTTTGAGCTTTATCTTGATATATTTGAGGGCTACATAGGAAGATAGTTTGAGATTTTTCGAATATAGGCAGATAGTTTGAGAAATTTTTGGGCTATAGGAAGATAGTTTGAGATATTTTTGGGCTATTGGCAGATAGTTTGAGATATTTTTGGGCTATAGGCAGATAGTTTGAGATATTTAGGGATCCTGCTTATGGGGGCTCCTATTACATGATGTTTTATTTAAATTATTCAGAATGCATATCCATAAGATGTGATTTGTACGACGTAATGAATCTGTAGGCAGGATCCTGTTAACATTAAATCCGGGGAGGGGGGGAGAGGAGCGGCGATGGGTAATGGCAAACTGAGGGCCATACGACCCAATATGATGTCACATCCTGCCCGCGCTCCTCCAAAGAACCAGGAGGCAGTTTATTACGTTTTAGATGAACACTCCATCCGTATGTTCTTGTAGCGGCCATTATGATGAAACACTCCATCCACATGTTCTTGTAGCGGCCATTATGATGAAACACTCCATCCACATGTTCTTGTAGCGGCCATTATGATGAACACTCCATCCACATGTTCTTGTAGCGGCCATTCTGTCAAATTCAACAATCCACCATGGCCACAATTAAAAAAAAATGATACCCTAGACTGGGCCTAGACCTAATGCACGGGATATAGAGAAGGGAGGAGATTGGCGGAACGGAGGAACAGCGTGACGTGAACAGAGGAAATTTGATCGATTCCCGTCTCTCCCTCCCGGGATTGTTTTACTGCGAAGTAATAAAAATAGATGAAGATCCGTTTAGGAAGAAGGCATTGAGGAACTAATTAACAAAAACTGACAACTATATATATATATATATATATATATATATATATATATATATATATATATATTAGTGTCATAATGTAAGTGTCCTTTCAAATCAGTCTCGGTTCACTCTTCCCTCATTCACCGTGAACTTTTCACCTGCTGGGGGAGGGGATGTGGGGGGTGGGGTAGAGGGGGGGTTATAATTAAAACCAACCTGCCAGTAATTGTGCTGACTAAGTATGCTGTTGTAAAAGTGGGAGGGGGGGCATATACCGCTGCGAATAGAACAGACACAAGTTTGTACAAGTCATAATGTGTAAGATATAGGTCAGGCAAGTCTAGGTCAAGTTATAATATGTACAGATAGCATCAAGGGGAGCCTTTCTCATGTTTTGTTTATGTGTGGGTTCTGGGGCACAATACCTTTTTAGCGCCCGCCCCCCACTCCCAACTTAAAAACCATACATTATTATATGTAAAATATACCATTTGCCGCCCCTTTGTGAGTAGCGCTCGGGGTATGATGCCCCCCCCCTTTTGCTCACCCCTCGCTACGCCACTGCCTGAGGTCAAAACGCTGATCCCTAACAGAGCCGAAGCTAGCTATTGTGATGCCCTGTATGAATTACAATTTTCAGCGCCCTCATCTCAATCTGAAAATATTTAACAGCTCTCTTTCGGATCCTCTTCCTAGATGGCGCTATGTGCTGCCCTACTACCGGCGTACCCTTCTTACGCCACTGGTCCCTAAAAATCTTTGACAGCTGACCTGAAAAAAAGTGGATGAAAATAATTTTTACTTCAGAGCCCATGACAATAGATTTTTCAGATTTTCCTTCCTATAGTAATGCATGATTGTAATGTAAGATGCTTACATTTTCTTTCCTTTTCTTTCCGTACATGTAAGTAATGTCCGCATACCAGAATGCCTGTCTCGCCCGTAGCATTTCTTTTTAAAGACTAGTAAACATCTTTTGGGTAAATGGTTTAAGTGAAAAAAAAAAAGGAAGACAGATATAACTTTAAGTTTATTTGGGTAAAGGCTAAATAGAAAACCAGAGGGGATGCCCCATGACAATAGAAAAACCAGACAGGATTCCTCATGGCAATAGAAAAACCAGACAGGATTCCCCAAGGCAATAGAAAAACCAGACAGGATGCCTCATGGCAATAGAAAAACCAGACAGGATGCCTCATGGCAATAAAAAAACCAGACAGGATGCCTCATGGCAATAGAAAAACCAGACAGGATGTCCCATGGCAATAGAAAAACCAGACAAGATGCCCCATGGCAATAGAAAAACCAGACAGGATGCCTCATGGCAATAGAAAAACCAGACAGGATACCCCTTGGCATTTGTGTTGCCCCGAGCAGCCACTTAGTTTGCCTATCCAGAAGAATGAAACTGGCTTACAAGCGTCTATGTCGGGGGTGGGGGAATGTTTTCAAACCGCGGGCCACTTTAGAATCCCATATTGGACTGAAGGACCGTAACAAGAGCAGATAGGTGAAATGTTTATATGAAATAATATAAATTTAAATGTAAACTTCAATGATGTGAACTAGGGGAGTGTTGGAGCAGAGCGCGGAACGAATCAAATAGCATGACAGGCCGGATTTTATCTGCTGGCCATAATTTGCCCGTGTCTGATCTATTAGTCATTTATCGTCATAATTTGTACAATTCACACAGGTGCATGCACAAGTTAAAATGTGAAACAAAATAGACCATAATTTGAGCAATGATAAAATCGCAATTGCAAAAAAATGTTCGTACAAACAGATCGTTGATCGACTAGCCAGTCGGATGTTTTTGTGCAAACATCAGCTGATTATGGGTATGTAAATCAATGCTTGTAATAGTTTTGCTCCTTGGACAAGTGTTAGCTTGAAAAGTTGCAGCAATGCTGAATCAACAGATAGAGTTTCTCCAAAGTTTCTCGGATGAATTAATTAACTATAGTGTACATCCAGTACAGTGCTGCCGATTCGGATGATTTTCTGTCCAGATTTAGATATTTTTCGAGAAATCTAGATTTGAACAAATTATATCATGTAATACTCATTTAGATTTACACTTTTAATTTTTTACTTTTTTTTTTACATTTACATGATCTAGATTCCCCCCCCCCCCATTGCGTTACTGCATAAAGTAGTGCTATAATAATACTTGTATAGCTGCATAAAGTAGCGCTACAATAATACTTGTATAGCTGAATAAAGTAGTGCTAGAATAATACTTGTATAGCTGCATAAAGTCGTGCTAGAATAATACTTGTATAGCTGCATAAAGTAGTGCTAGAATAATACTTGTATAGCTGCATAAAGTAGTGCTAGAATAATACTTGTATAGCTGCATAAAGTAGTGCTTGAATAATACTTGTATAGCTGCATAAAGTAGTGCTAGAATAATACTTGTATAGCTGCATAAAGTAGCACTACAATAATATTTGTATAGCTGCATAAAGTAGTGCTAGAATAATAATTGTATAATTGCATACAAGGTTAAATCAGGTGATGCGATTCATATACAAGTGTCGAATGCATTAATCTTCGATCTGTTCCAGCAAATTGTACAATCAAAAAATCACCATATTGTTTGCCAACCTCACCCTCTGTAATGTTTAGTAATGTTTACACACATGAGCGGAAGGTTCCAGAATCTGAACTGTTTGTACAAAAAACTCGATGATGTCACTGACATTTTTTTTTAAATGTAAGAGTTCTTTTTTTAAAAAAAAAAACATAATGAAGAACAATTATACAATAAAGGTGAGACTATGAAGGATACCATCATAATGAAGGATACCATCATAATGAAGGATACCATCATAATGGTGTCAGCGGTTCTCACGCGGTTGTTTAGTGAGTTAATGCAGCTAGTAAATGCGGCAGTAATTTTCTTAAAGCATTTATATTGAATTTGGACTTTGTGGCCCAGAGGTAGAGCGTATGGCTGTAAACTTGCAGTTCAAGAGCTCAAACATGGATGCCACCAGTTAATACCAGGCCCATGATTATCTCCAACCACTGGAACGCCTCTGATGGGTAATGGCGTAATTGGAAAGCGGGGGGGGGGCAGTCCGCCCAGGGCGGCAATTACTTTATCACCTCCAAGGGGCGGCACTTTATTTATGACCTATATGGGTTAGGGTCCGACGGGGCTTATAATAGAAATGGCCCATGACATGTGATTGAGTTTCACCTCCCACAGTAATGTAACTACGACTTGGTCTGTTGCAAAGGCGCGCTACTCTTGTCAGACACATAGAAAAAAAAAGACAAAAACTCCCCTTAGACGTCACGTCAACAAAACAAAGAAGTCCTATAGTTTCAAGAAGATCAATAAGTATCAGACGTGTTGTATATCCAAAAAATAAAAGTTTGCCATTTCCCCCTTATACAAAATACACAGAATAATCTACGGAACAACACATTGGCCACATGCTATATAAAATGTAACCCATACAACACACACATACACACACACACACACACACACACACACACACACATATATATATATATATATATGATTTAGAAAAACCCTGACTGTCGGAGATTACCAGGTGATGAGAATTTATAACAACATCAATGATTTTTTTAGACCAGACTGACCCCAATTTCTTTCATTTTTTTTTTAATTTATTGTCATTTTACATGTATATAATTATATTTTGTTAAAAACTTTGCAATCTTTAAAATAATAGCTTTTATATCGGAATAAAAAAAATAAACAAACATTTGATATCGCTTTGTATGTGTAGTTCCACTAACGCGTGCATTAATACCGGATTAGTCATAAATAATTAGTACGCAACTTGAACACCTGTGATCGTATCTGTGTTAATTACTGGCACCTGTTTAACATTGTTGCTTCAGAAAACTTGAAATGGTTTTTTTAGAGCATTTTCGAAAAAAAATGCTCTATTTGCCCCGTTTTGTCTGTCTGTCTGTCCGTCTGTCCGTCATCACCCTAGAATGTTTTCAATTATGAGTCCTATTTCAGTAACCACTAAAACCACTTGTAGTTAGATTTAAGAGAAAATAATTTTTTTTTCAAATATAAAGAAACGTCTTTATAATATTTTTTTACAGATATATGCATTACACAATTGAATTTATAAACATTTCCAAAATTTACAAATATTTACTGAAAGCTAACAAACGTACTGATATATAACATGAAAATGCGCTAACACAGGCTTAATTGCTTGTTTTTTTTTAAATTCGCTTTCTTAAAATAATTTACTTCGCTGTTTAATTCGGTAACATATAAATTCAGCTGGGTCAGCTAAACATCTGGGTAAAAAAAATAATAGAACTGTCTTGTTTTCGTTTTAAAATTTTGAACAATTTCAAATAAATCACTCAAACTAACTGAATGAATGTGAACAATGGTAGACAGATTTAAACCAATATATATATACGACTAATAGATGTAGGCCTAGCTCAGAAACTTTTATGATGTTAAGTGGTTTGAATGAAATGAAGAACGGTTGGTAAGTTTGAACGTTTTTGAACATATCGTTGAAAGAAGCCGCCGAGGGGTTGTAATCCATTTTCCCCCTTGTAACTGTTGTTTTTATTTGGTTTCAATTTTACTATTTTAGCTAGCGCCGCAGAAGACGTATACATTTACAAGAAAACTAATTTTTTTTTTTAAGATTTCAAGTTTTTTTTTGTTTATTATCCCACATCTACATATAATGGCAGCATGTTTTTCTTTATATTTTTTTTTAAAGATTGTTTTTTTTTTGGTTTGTTTGTGGGTGGGTTTGTGTGACAGAATTTCGTAAAGATAAAGATGTCCCTTTACACTAGTAAACACATATTTACAAAGGAATTGTGAAAACAAGTAAAGCCGAATGGTACTGAGTTTAAAAAAAAGTTAAATAATTATTTACGTGTAATATAAACCTTTAAAATTGAATGAGCCATTGAGAATTGCTATCTGGTAAAATGGATTTTTAAACAATTGAAACTGGAGTTTTTGTTTTTTTACATTCGTAAATGCGAAAGTTAGAGGGGAGATAACTGGGACAAATAATAATACTAAACTCAAGTCGTTTAAAAATAAAAAAATGAAAGAAATGTTGGCCGTTACGAAACAATTTTTTTCATTCCCTAGTCTCACAATTTCACAAAATGTATTTTGTTTTTTTTATTTTATACAAAAAATAACTAATTATAAGCCCGTATTTTTCAGAATTGATAACGGGTATCTCACAACAGTTTTAGAACCACAGAAGTCCTGGCTCGTTCGACATTAGCTTTGACCTCCACTAAAAGTCGACTAAACATCAACATGTCTCTTCTCTTTACCCCTCCCCCTCCCCTTTCCTCTTCTCCCCCCCCCTCACCCCCCCTGTCTGTTTACGCTCCATTCCTACCCACCCCCTTTCACTCATCGGGCGTTAGTTCCTTGCTAGCTCCAAACAACACAAAAAAAAAAAGATGGCACTACGCATTCTTCAGTCGTGACAAATAGAACCCTCTTCCTCTCTCTCTGTCTGTCTCTCTCTGTCTGTCTGTCTCTCTCTCTCTCTCTCTCTCTCCCTCCCTCCCTCCCTCTCTCTCTCTCTCCCTCCCTTCCTCCCTCCCCCCCCCTCTCTCTCTCTCTCTCTCTCTCCCTCCCTCCCTCTCTCTCTCTCTCTCTCTCTATATATATATATATATATATATATATATATAACTCTCACAATATATCCGTTATTCTCTCTTCATTCTATCCCAGTAAACTATAAATCTTAACCGGAAGGGGAAGGGAGGGGGGCAGTAATTATTCTAACGGTCTTTTTTTTTCCCGGGAATTTCCAAAAAAAAAAATAAAAAATATGTTAATTAAATAAATCTTGTATAGGTCAGTTTTTCCATTCATATCCTGGTGGACGTTAGGCGCATTAATAGTGCTCAATTACTTCCCAGTAAATTACACTGGCTCTGTGTTTAGTGGATGGTCAACTAGTAGTTTGGTAGAAACAGTTAATGGCGCTACCTCGTAGACTGTATTTAATTATAATTTTTTATAAAAAAAAAAAAAAAGTCCATTGATCTTTAAGAGAAAGAGAGCCATATGAAAATGCAGCCATATGTGGCGAAAAATATTTGAAAGTGGAGCTATATGTGGTGAAAGCTTTATGAAATTGGAGCCATATGTGGGGCAATCTAATTGAAAGTGGAGCCATATTGGGCGAGAACATTATGAAAGTGGGGCCATATGTGACGAAAGCTATGTGATAGTGGAGCCAAATGTGGTGAGAGCTGTATAAAAGTGAATCCACATGTGCCGAGACATATACTGGAGCCATTCTGTGGTGAGAGCCACACGGCGCCCAATGAGATAGAGAGGAAGTAGTTGATTTTTTTTGGAAGTCCAGTTCTTGAGACATTTTGTAGCAAACAAACAAAAAACAATGCTTGAGCGTCCAGAGATTTAGCACCAACAAACTTTCCCGTACAAAGACCTTATCTTGTGCTTCGAGTTTCTTAGCACCTTATAAGCACCGACGAATATTCATATGTTCTGAAATCCCGGTAAAAAAAAAAAATTATGAGACAAAATAATAATAGCATACACCATTTTTAAAAAAAAAAATTAAAGTGACGAACGTTACAAATGATTTGAGAATCTCCAATGTACATGTTGCAGCCAGCACGCGCGGTCTAAATTTAGCTCACAGGGTCACAGGTGTAATAATTAACAACAGCAAGAACCCTAAAGGCAGGTATTGTGCAGTATTTGCAGTAATTATCTCTAGTGAAGCAGTGCCACTTTATGTATTTAGTAATGGGTCGTTTCTGTCATTATGATGTTCTATAATGAAACGGTTTATAAGATGGCAAAGAGAAAAAAAAAGTGAATAGAAAGTCTTATGTAAGAAGAAATATTATGACAATTGCTAATTGGAGAAAAATACATCATTGTAAATATTGGAGCATGGTGCCAACTTTTTAAATAGAGATTATATGAATTGTGGGCTGGGGGTTGGGATGAGGTTTTTAGAGGGATTTTAGGGAGGGTGCGGATGTCAGAGGAGGACAGACGAGCATGGCTGCTGGGGTGGGCAGAGTTTCTACACCGCGGGCCTAATTGGGTTCTTCAATTTGACAGAAGGACCTACCCAAGAACAGATGGATGGAGTGTTTTTATGAATTAATATAAATTAAATGTGAACGTCATAGACTTTGAATTAGCTGAGTGGGGGGGGGGCATAGTTCTGGCTGGATCAAACTGCATGACGATCCGTGTTTGGCCCGCTGGGTCGAAGTTTGACCATGTTGGAAGTAGAGACTGGTTAGGATCATGGGAACGATTTAATTCGTCAATGAATTAAAACTTCAACAAAACATAGTTAAAATATAAAGTGATGCAGATTTTTAAATGTGAGGTTTGCCTAAGAAGAAATGAAAATAAAATGTGTGCCGAGAAGCAGCAACACACATTCATTTAAAGAGTGATAGAGTGAGAAAGTAAGTCAAAAAAAGAAAGAGATGAGGAAAGAGAGGAGAAAGAGAGGAGAGAGAGGCAGGGAATGTATGAGAAAGAGAGAAAGAGAGAGAGAGAGAGGAAAGAGAGACAGAGAATGAGATAGAAAGAGAGAGAAAGAGAGAGAGAAAAAGGGAGAGAGACAGAGATAGAGAGCGAGAGAGACAGAGATAGAGAAAGAGAGAAAGAGAGAGAGCGAGAGAGAGACACAGAGAGGGAGAGAGAGAGAGGAAGAGAGAGAGAAAGAGAGACAGAGTGAGAGAGACAGCGAGAGAATATGAGCGAGAGACACAGAGAGAGAGGGAAAGAGAGAGAGAGAGAGAGACAGAGAGAGAGATAATAGAGTGAAGGAAGAATCAGACAGTGAAGATCCAGGGTAGATGAAGTGAACCCTGACCTGATGGCTAGTTTTACTTGCCGTGGAGTCACGCCTGAGTTGCTCCATGGACTGGGTCGGGTTACGCAGAGCAACGCTACAGGATCGGAACTTGGGCCTGTTTGCCAGAGCCTGCTCCATTCTTAGTCTTTTGATGTAGTTTCTGCAGACAAGGAAACGACAAACCAAAGTTACAATTTAACACACAATAAAGGTATTGTTTTGTTGGCTTTCTCTAAACACTTTGGTACATGTATTAATGGACTTTATATTGCTCAACATATATACATAAAAGCATATATCCTGTTTACATCGAAGACGATAGAATATGACAACTCGATGACCACACTTGTAGCTGCACGGACCAGTGACCCACGGCTGCACAGACCAGTGACCCAAGGCTGCAACGGTACAGTGACCCACGGCTGGTACGGTCCAGTGACCCAAGGCTGCAACGGTCCAGTGACCCACTGCTGCACAGGCCAGTGACCCACGGCTACCGACAATCGCCACATGCAGGGGCTTCTCTGATCACACACGCCCCCCATATGTTCAGTCATCTTAAATAGATTAATTATTGCACACGGTGAAGCACATTATGGACACAGGTCCATAATTTGTGTTGGGGTAGCACCCACCATGGTGGGACGGATGGCCGAGTGGTGTAGATACTCGGATGTCGACCTGAGAGTCCTGGGTTCGATCCTCGGTGAGACCCATGGAATTTTTCCAGGTGAAATTTGGTGCAAAGTCGTCCCACAAGTCCACCCAGCTTTAAATGGGTACCTGACTTTAAGTTGGGGAAGTAAAGGCGGCTTGGCGTTGTGCTAACCACACAATCCCTTCATATGCCGAGGTTATAGAAACAGATGAATTCTACACTTCATCTGCCCCGAAGGCCCGTTAGGGCTAAGAAGGGAACTTTACTTTTTTTTTTAGCACCCTCCATGACCACAGTCGCCTTTGATGAACATCATCGCTGTCAGCCATTGCTAGAAACACCGCTGCCTTGCTGATGGTCATTTGTTTATGACTATATGGATTAGGGTCAAAATTGATGAGGAGTTGTACCTAGTTCAAACCATCGCTTCTTTGGGCGGTTTGATTGTCACAACACAGTGTTATGTGCATGTGTTCTGGCTACTCCACAAAAAATGGACTGAAGAAAATAAACAAAACCAACTTCTAAATCGAACTGAGATCTGGTATTCGGGAGCACACTTGAATAATTGATCTGAAGGAGAGCACACAAACAAACATATACACACATGTGTATATAGATAGATAGATAGATAGATAAATGTATTTTTAACCTTCGTCAACGAACCAATCTTAATAGGAATATTTCAGTGACACGTTCAAATTATTGAAGTATTATCATTTTTGTTTACACTGATTTGTTGTTAGACCCTGGACATCATCTAAGTATTCTCAGCCTCCAACAAACTACGCCTACCGGGGTCCCCAGCTAACATCCTTTCCCCCAAATTTCGCACCAAACTAAAGTCAAGTAAAATTTAGAAAGCGACGTGTACACTCAAGGCTTGCCAAAAGATCGATTTGCCCCGCCCCCCATCCCTCTCCCGTCGCGGCGGTCCACATATACCTTCATTTAAAAAACAATTACAACCATGACGATGGGATCATACGGTTTACAGAACTTGCCAGTTAAATTATAATCTATTCTTTATTTTTTTTTAATCGGATTAGTTTTAAAAAAATGTTGTTTTTGTTTTTTTAACCTGGCAATGAGATTTGGACTACGTGTTGGAAGACATTTGTTTTGGTTGTTAGTAGCTTGGCGGCTTAATCAGGTGTATCACGTGACTGTAGTAGTTGCGTCAATGCATAACGAATGACGTAAACAAACATTAACATAAAGATTAGTATCAGTTTAGCAAATTTCATGAACGAGAGAGAGAGAGAGAGAGAGAGAGAGAGAGAGAGAGAGAGAGAAAGAGAGAGAGAGCTTGCAACATCTAGTATTTCATTTAATCCAATTGATATATGGATTTGAATTTAACGTACGTCATTCTGTTGTTTTCTTTTGTTCGTAAAATAAATCTAGCGAATTTAAGTCAAGACTGTAAATCTTAAAACAAAGCGTTGAACTTCTCTTTATTTTTTTATTACCTTTATTTTTTATTGTGTACGTGTCTTAATTAAAACGCAGCGCAGTGGTATTTCGGATGAAGACGATTATCCTTTCCAGGTTAACCGCTTTAACTCAAGGTACGATTACCTAGATATAACTATTAATGGATATATAATAAGAGGCTTCAATATAACCAATCGGAGATAAGTCTTTTACCAAAGACAGCGCCGTCAGCCGAGAATATCTCCCCTCCTTACAACAACAACGTCCTTATCCCATCACGTCGTAATAAAGTCCGTCACCATTTTATAGTCACTTTACCTATTGACACACTCATCATCTTTAAGTTGGCTATATTCTAACTCATGGACATTTACACAACCTATCAGAACCATTCTAATGTATTTCGGGCGCGAGTCCAAAGGCAGAGACCTATACGTATTAGGGTGCCCAATGCTAAAGTATCAATCGGGGCCGACGTTGCGCCAGATTTGACACAAATGACTTCTCGCAGGAGGAAGGGAGGGGGGCCCTATTTGGGCCTTGAATAGTGCGTCAGGCGATATTGTTGTACCACAGACGAAAAGATATCAACACATGCGTGACCTCAATGGACTACTTAAGCCAGCGATTCTCAACCGAGGGCACGCGTACCCCAAGGGGGGGTACGGGAAAATCTTATGCAGGGGGGTAGGCAGAGATGTATAATTTTTCGTTTAAAACAAACAACCAGGAATTTGAATAACTTATCTGTGTGGGATGCCGGCGGGATAAACTTTCGCACCCTTTTGGAGAGGGTGGGGGGGTACAGTCTCGTTAAAGTTTGAGGACCGCGGGCTTATGCAGTGGAGGTCAAGGAAAAACAAAAACAAAACAAAAAAAACGGGATTCACAAAAAAGATTTTCTTCTTTTTTTTTTACCCCTCCAACCCCTTTCCTCCCCCCCCCCTCCCTGTATAACTAATTGTGAGTCTAACCAGAACAACGGTCAGTTAATAAAATAAAAAAAAGGGACGTAATCAATAAAGTACTTTTACCTGATCCTCAGGATTCCTGCTACCAGGAAAAACATCCCGATTATGGCGGAACAAGTTGATATCACAACAATCTGAGTTCTGCTCAGGCCTAAAAAGAAAAAAAAACAATATATGATATTTTGTGAAATTTTCTACATTTTTTTTTTTGCAAAAACTTGACGGCGCATAAATAAATAAATAAATATAATTATGTTCGGGTTGCGACCCCCTTGACTACAGTCGCCTTTCATGACCATCATCGCTGTATATATATATATATATATATATATATATATAATACAAAAATAAAATCAATGAAACTGAAAATATAATAACATATTAAACATATTAAAAACAATTCAATGACGTCAATTGACTAAAGTATCACCACAGCCAATAGGCTTGTGCTGCTCCCAATGTGTCAGATTTTTTATTTCTTTTATTATTTTTTTTTATATTTTTTGATCACAAAATTTGAATAAACAGACTATGGTGCGGTATTTTAAAGTATTTTTTTTTTACTGCACAAACACAAAAGTGCGACACTCATCGACCTGGTGTGTGTGTGTCCACACCTGCAATAGAGTATCAATAGAGTTTGTTACACATTGGTGCCTGCAATAGAGTGTCAATAGAGTTTGTTACACATTGGCGCCTGCAATGGAGTGTCAATAGAGTTTGTTACACATTGGTGCCTGCAATAGAGTATCAATAGAGTTTGTTACACATTGGTGCCTGCAATATAGTATCAATAGAGTTTGTTACACATTGGTGCCTGCAATAGAGTATCAATATAGTTTGTTACACATTGGTGCCTGCAATAGAGTGTCAATAGAGTTTGTTACACATTGGTGACATATGAGATGGTGTTGACCAGTGAGGTCACATACATTAAGTGGCCTAGATCAGATTACCTGCCCCCCCTGCTATTGCCTAGGGGGCCGTGGACTGTCCGGAGGGGGAGGCCGTGGAATTTCTAAAATTGTGACACATAAAATATAATTAACCTAATGTATTGTATGTAAATAGTATTAATATATGTTTAAAATTAAATCTAGTTTATCTTATTTTATATGTTGCATCCTTTCACTCTTTCATTGTTAACATTAGAAAAAGCATTGTATTAACTAGTAAAAGTTTGCATATAGAAGTATAAAAGTATAAATTTAAGCAATCTAAACCAAAAAAAAAAAGGGGGGGGGGCCGCGACATATTGATTGGCGTTCCAAGGGGGCCGTGACTTCAAAAAGTTTGAGAAGAACTGCCCTAGAGGACGGATGGTCGTGCGGTAAGGCCCTTGACTGTCAGCCTGAGGGTCCCAGGCTCGATGTCAAGTCAGCACCAAAGGAAATTTTCATGTCATGGTGAAAGTTTCATACATATCTCCCGTGGTGGCTCCATGGCTATTGCACTTTTGGTAATGGTAGGAAAGAAGGGCACAACACACTTCTCTTCGTGGTTTATAGGATCTAAGAGATGAACATTTCCACACTTACGGGGACTTCACAGATCATTTGGTCTCAATATAGATAGTTTAACACGACTGCGTGTCGTTAGAATGTGCCACTCCGGGCATCTCATTTGAAGGTGCTACCTGGTGACGTCGCGACTGAAGGAGAAACCCAGTGGCGTCTCTACGTAGACAATGAGGTCGAAAACAATTTCAACATCAAAGTGAAGATACAATAGCAGACAGAGTGGCAAGTGCATTTCCCATTCATCTCAAATCCCCTCAAAACAATTCCGATTTTCCATTTTAAGCTGTCTGGACTTAAACCGAGACCGGGAAATCCCGGTAATAACTGGAGTGCTGTTATTTCTCGTGCTTCTTCATATACTTTACTTTTAAAAAAAAAAATCCCCATTGGTTACAAACAACAACAATAAAAGACAGGTAACTTAAAGAAAGGTGATTCTGAAGAGTCCATCTTAGCCTTTGATTATCTTCTAGTGGTTTAATAAGCTAAATTTTACAAGGCAAAAAAAAAGTTATTTCCGGGCAGTTGTGAACAGATATTCTTGAAGTCCAACACAACTGGTAGTTGGAATGTACAATAAAACGATACGCAAGGCAGTAGACCAAGACAATGCCGATGTGTGCTGACCAAGACAATACGGATGTGTGCTGACCAAGACAATACGCATGTGTGCTGACCAAGACAATACGCATGTGTGCTGACCAAGACAATACGCATGTGTGCTGACCAAGACAAGACGCATGTGTGCTGACCAAGACAATACGCATGTGTGCTGACCAAGACAAGACGCATGTGTGCTGACCAAGACAATACGCATGTGTGCTGACCAAGACAATACGCATGTGTGCTGACCAAGACAATACGCATGTGTGCTGACCAAGACAATGCGGATGTGTGCTCACCAAGACAATACGCATGTGTGCTGACCAAGACAATACGCATGTGAGCTGACCAAGACAATACGGATGCGTGCTGACCAAGACAATGCCGATGTGTGCTGACCAAGACAATACGGATGTGTGCTGACCAAGACAATACGCATGTGTGATGACCAAAACAATAGCATGTGTGCTGACCATGACAATACACAATGATGTTTACCAAGTGATCACATATTTAAAAAAATGTTTACTTTACAAAAAAAAAGTTCAAAAAAAATAAAACAGAAACATCTCAATTAGGCTTGTTTTGTTGATATTTTAGGAAAATTTCAATAAGTAATTTGAAAAATTTAGATATTAAAAAAAATGGACAATAATAGCTCGTCTCATTGAATAAACACAAAAACATATCATATTTAACCATATTTTGTTGAAATGTAAACAGCAATCATCACATTAAGTTTTTACGACATAAATAATAAATCAGCTGCCAAAAGAATCAAGTGACGTAAAGGGGATATCTTGAAATTCTGGTGAGTGTAGGATTTATACATAATTTCAGAAAATTATTCCTACTTTTGAAATGTCTGCTTGAGCAACAATAACAAGCTCTTTTAGCTATGACGTTCATGTGATGTATATCGTTTCACCTGTACATTTGTCTCGTTATTGAACAATACGTTAGGAGCAATATTCATGTCATTCAGTCAACAATTAAATTATTATTTTTATTTTTAAAGCTAGGTTTAAAAAAACAACAAAAACAACTACAGATAAAACACTTCCAAGTAGAAGTGTTGCAAAATGTAAACAATGGTACAAAATAGCAATCATTTGTATCAATAATCCGCCCCCCCCTCCTGCGTTTTGTCTGACCCCCTCTGCTTATTTGTTCTACTTAGTAAAATATATTACCTGCCCCCCCTTGCTATTGCCTGGCCCCTGCTGTAGAATGCCTGGCCCCCTGCTATATGATTTTCACGCTACGGGGCTGGCGACAGCACAGTGCGCCGAACTAAGAAGTGGGCGCCGAAAGTGCACTGTTAGATGTCATTGTACTTTTTTTTTCAGATTAATAGGAGGGTGCGGAAAAAAGTAACACGCACATGGCGCCAAACTAGCTAGCTATGATCATGTCAATAATATATATATTTTTAAAAAAAATTACAAATTACTTTAGCGCAGTGGTTCTCATAAAAGTTTGTCCCAATACCAACGACAGTAGTGTTTGTAACGTCAGTGCAGTGGCGTAGCGAGCCTAACTCGCGCCCCAGGGTACAATACGTTTTGAACGCCCCTCCACATTTGAAAACCATATATTATATGTAAAATATAGCATTTCGCGACCCTTTGTGAGTAGCGCCCGGGGCATGACCCCCTCCCCTTGCCCCCTCACTACGCCACTGCGTCAGTGTAACAATTACATCGATAAAAAGTATTCCCTTTTTTTAAAGTGTATTTTTCTTGGTATATAAAAGCACTTTGCATCTCGAGGAAGACGCTGTGTGACACAACTAAAACTTTATTACTACAGCTATAATTGTATATGTGTGTGTACCAAAGCACTCAATAAGAAATTTACGATACACAACAAGCCAATTTTAGAGTGGGTACTTTTGTTAAAAATAATTTCTAAAACATAAATTATGAAAAGAATAAAAAACTATATTTGAATTACCATTCGGCGTATCGTCTTCTCTTCTCAAATTTCTGGGATCAGAGGTCACGGCAGCACTGGTTGTCACGGCCGCTCCATTCTGATTCGAACCACCGACAAAAACACCACCACTACCGTCCCTGTCCCCATGACCACCGTTCGTTGTGTCGTTGAGAAATTCTATCGCTGTGTCCGTCAGGCACACGCTGGCTATTACCGTCCGCTCTTTTCCCGATGCACTTTTATCCCGGGGGTCCGTCTTCCCCTTAGAGGGTACGGTGACGGGCTCGCCCTCATTAGTGAGAACGATCTTCTCGATTAAAATATTCACCGTGTAATATCCCTGGGAGGTCGTCTGCTGGGCAGACGGCGAGGGCGGGGGGGAGCCCCCGGCGTCTCGTCGGACGATCCTGTTGACGCGGTAACATGCATTCGTGGAGCTTTCCAGAAGTTGAAGCCGCTGCAGGGTGGAGATGAGGGCGGATATCAGTTGGGACTTTTCGGTGGTGGAGTTGGCTGCAGGAGGAGCGGGAATGTCGCTACTGGGTGCCGGGGCGGAAGTGGAAGAAATCGCCCCGGATCTAGGCGATGGGGGCAGCAGGCTGGAGAAGTTCTTGGAATGAGTGGTAGTGACGCTGGCTGATCTGTTCAGGGATGATGACTTGGCTGTAGGCGGAAGTGACCTTTCCATCCTTCCGGACTCTAGCAGCTGTCGTTGGAGGATGTGCCTGGCGTCGCAGCATGTCGATACAAGGAGGAGGGTTATCAGGAACAGCGCCAGGGTTTTCTTTGTGAGGTCGGCGAAGGATGGACATCCCCGGAGCGCAATCCTTGGCACGGCTGTCGTGGCGGTGACAGCCGACGGGAATATTTCATCCGGAAGGGCGGTGATGAATCTTCTGGCGGAACAGTTCGAGGCATCGTGAATCTGGGCCCGCCGGCAGACGTCGAGCTGGATATACTGGTCTGGATGGTTGAAGTGATGGTACTGATGGGGTTGGCTATCGACTGTGATGGTATTAAAATGTTTCTCCTCTTGAAGCATCCTATTCTGTTACCTTATGGAGCTCATGATTGAACCTGCAAGGAAATGATGAACATCAATGAATGGCTGTCCCGGAATGGTGTGTATAGTATAGCATAGCATAGTATAGTATAGCATAGCATAGCATAGAATAGCATAGCATAGAATAGCATAGCATAGCATAGCATAGCATAGCATAGCATAGCATAGCATAGCATAGCATAGTATAGTATAGTATAGGCAAAACATAAAATGAATATTTAAATTACTTCGGCATATCCGGCTCCCTGATTATATGCCAAATTATGCCGGATGAAGGAGAACCCTTTTTTCTTTCATCTTTATCAAAGAAGTTGTTGCTGCCAGTATATGTGTAGGACTGACCGGCGTCCATTTTGGCCCTTGACGTTAGGTAATGACCGCAGATGTGTATCCATGTCCGTTAGACAAAGACTGTGACATAGAAATATTCCTAGTGTACATTTATAGGATATTCACGGTGACCTTTTAGTCATTGACCAAACAATATATTATTTACAAATGGTTCAACTGCCTCCCAAGGAATTCCACTTACTGGATTACACCGCAATACTGGATGAAATATTAATATCTTACTATTTACATTTATCTCATGGGATGATATTCAGGCACACCATAACTGAATTCTAAACGTTACATTCATGAATTATTTCTAATTATTGAATCAAATATTGAATATTTCCGTTTATAATTAAATAAATTACTTATTTGAAATTAATTAAAATATTATTAACTGATAAAACTAGTTTTAATTCTAGTAAAGAACACTTTTTTAGAGCAATTATAACAAGGTATTGGCGCAGTACCGAAGCTAACACACACACACGCACACACATACAAGCGCACCTGTTCGATCTATGACACATAAACTACACCTGAGGTCGAGACGTCCTGAAAAGAAACCTGTCTTAGGTCAAAGTGGGGGGGGGGGGTGTGTGTTAGAGATTGACCTCCAAATCATCACCCCTCTTCCTATGATGTCTTTATTGGTCTAATGACTCACGCGATCTCCCTCCCCCTCTCCACCCCAGCATACACCGATACATTGGCACGTGCTGAACTCCATGCTCCAACTAAATGGATGTAATTAACTCGTTAATAATTACTTGGCAGTTGAAAACAATAACATCAACAATAACACACACACACACACACACACATACATATAAATACACACATGAGTTGTCTTTCAAGGGAAAATTAGAATAAAAGAAATCTAAAATAGTGCTCACCTTTCGGTTTTAATGAATGTCCAATGTCCGCACAAACAATGCGAGGGGAAACAGGTGATCCACACCCATAGAATATACAGTACTCCGTTATGTTATCTAGGTCTAGCCCCCCGCAGAATTCACCCCCCCCCCAACCCTATCTGACCCACCCACCCCTCACAAACACACACGCACATACATATACCCAACACACATTTTCCCATAAATACATTCAATCAATTAATACACATATACACTCTACTCTACTCACACACACACACACACTCACAGTTATACAGTGTCTCACATCCAGTCATCTATAACACCCCCCCTCCTCCCACAAAAACAGCCACTGAACACATTTCTGCTCACGTGCATTTAGTATTGACAAGCACACGCTTTAGAAACTTAACCCCGCCTCTTCCCCCCCACTCAACCCCTCCCCCTATCAGCAAAGGACCTCTTAACCATGTTGTTGTTGTTGTTGTTGTTGTTTGTAATACAAAGGTCACCTTTCGTTACATACAAGTAGTCAACCCTTTGTTGCAGAACAATGTGCCATGATTTTTTTAGCCACATCAAATGAAATGGGGGGAAAGGGATTGGAGGGATGGGAAAGGGGGGGGGGGTAAAATTGTCACGTTGTGTTACGTTCACTGGTGAGACCTACCAACATGCTATCCCTGGAAGGGCAGTGAAAAAGAAGGGGGGGGGGCGCTTGTGTTTTTCTTATTACTAGACACGTGATCACATGCACCGTTGGCCTTAAGGCAGTTCATTGTGTTTAACTTCATATTATATATATATATATATATATATATATATATATATATATATATATATATATATATATATATACTAGTTGCAAGTACCCAGCTTTGCCCGGGTTTAAAATAAGGTTTTCTGTTTACCTTCTGTTTTCTCCCTACCCCCTCTCTCCCTTCCTCTCTCTCCCTCCCTACCCCTCTCTCCCTTTCCCTCCCTCCCTCTCCCTCCCTCTCTCCCATTTCTCTCCCATCTCCCCTCTGCCCCTCCCCCTCCTTCTCTTCCAACGTCCATCCTCCCTCTCTCCTTCCCTCCCCTCTCTCCCTCCCTAACCCCTCTCTCCCTCCTTTCTCCCTCCTTCCCCTTTCCACCTCTCTCTCTCCCTCCCCCTATCTCCCCCTTCCTCCCTCCCTCATTCCCTCTCTCTCCCTCCCTACCCCCTCACTCTTTATCTCTCTCCCTCTCTCTCTCCCACCCTCTCTCTCTCCCTCCCTACCCTCTCTCTCTCTCCCTACCCGCTCTCTCCCTCCCTTCCTTTCTCTCTCCATCTCCCCCTACTCCCTCTCCCATCTCCCTCTCCCCCTCCTGCTCCATCTCCCATCTCCCTCTCTCCCCCTTTTCTCCCTCCCTCCCCCTTTCCACCTCTCTCTCCTTCCCCCTCTCTCTCTCTCCCTTCCTCCCTCCCTCATTCCCTCTCTCTCCCTCCCTGCCCCCCCTCACTCTTTATCTCTCTCCCTCTCTCCCACCCCCCTCTCTCTCCCTCCCTCCCCCTCTCTCTCTCCCTACCCCCCTCTCTCCCTCCGTTTCTTTCTCTCTCCATCTCCCCCTACTCCCTCTCCCATCTCCCTCTCCCCCTGCTCCCTCTCCCATCTCCCTCTCTCCCCCTTTTCTTCCTCCCTCCCCTTTCCACCTCTCTCCCCCTTTCTCCCTCCCTCATTCCCTCTCTCTCCCTCCCTGCCCCCTCACTCTTTATCTCTCTCCCTCCCCCCCCTCTCTCTCCCTCCCTACCCCCTCTCTCCCTCCCTTCCTTTCTCTCTCCATCTACCCCTACTCCCTCTCCCATCTCCCTCTCCCCCATCTCCCTCTCTCCCCCTCCTTTTCTCCCCCTGTCCATCCCCTCCCTCCTCTCTCCCCCACCTTCCCTCCCTCCTACCCTCCTTTCCTCTCTCTCCTCCTGCCCCCCCCTCTCTCTCTCTCTCTTTATCTCTCTCCCTCCCTATCCCTCTCTCTCTTTCTCTCTCTCTCTCTCTCTCTCTCTCTCTCTCTATATATATATATATATATATATATATATATATATATACTTATTATTATGGCTTCACACTTCTTCTAAAATCCTTCTTCATTCCTTTATCTTCCTCAAACTGTACAAATCAGGAAGCATGAAAAAACAACAACAATTCTTTGCATCACAAAGGCACAATAGAGCACCAGCGCGCAAGTTCTATTCGAATCGGGAAATGACGTCACAGAGGAATTTTATTTATGGCGCCTTCGAGATTACTTTAATATTGTAAAATACTAAAATAAAAAAAAAATAATTACAATTAAACTACCCATCGAGATGAAACGAAACCTGTCCTATAACCTTCCCCATGTAATTATGTGTATGTGTAACAAATTTCACATTATTTGGTTATCTGGATCTTGAGTTATAAGGGAACAGACAGACAGACAGACAGCAAATGCCTCTTATAGGTATAGATATATATATATATATATATAAATATCTAAATATTAATTAAACACAGGTGCCTAATTGATGTGCCTAATTGATGTGCCTAATTGATGTTCCTAATTGATGTGCCTAATTGATGTGCCTAATTGATGTGCCTAATTGATGTTCCTAATTGATGTGCCTAATTGATGTTCCTAATTGATGTGCCTAATTGGGGGGGCCCGGGGGGCTTGGTCTATTTGGGGGCCCCTGAATTGTGACATTCGACACCATGACATGAGATAATGTACTTAGTATTTAATGTAAAAAATATTTTTGTGGTGTCATTCAAGCTGGGGCCTAAGGTGACTTTCGAAAATGGACCTCCCACTCTAGGTACGCCTCAGAATTCTATCACTATTTGCAATTTTCGCAGTTAAGAAGATCATTAAAAAACAAACAATTAAGCCTGTTCCATTCTGGACACAGGACGTGTTAGCGCATTTTCATGTTATATATCAGTACGTATGCTATCTTTCAGTAAATATTTGTAAATTTTGGAAATGTTTATAAATTCAATTGTGTAATGCATATATCTGTAAAAAAAAATTATAAAGACGTTTGTTTATATTTGAAAAAAAATTATTTTCTCTTAAATCTAACTACAAGTGGTTTGTGGTCACTGAAATAGGACTCATAATTGAAAACATTCGAAATTATAGTCATTTAATCGTCCGAAAACTCCGTCAATTGTTGCATAGCTCTGATACTTTCAATTAAACTCAGAACACAAGCTTACTATTTCATTTGATGAGTTTCTTAATAAATCTTGGTGAAGTGCTGCAGTATTTCGCACCAAATGAACGGGCTATTGAACAACGTACAAGGTGTATATATAATATATAAGCCCCTTATGAGCCCTGAAGCCCGGCCCTCAGAGGTCCTATCGCGAAATGAACTTTTGATGTACACATGGCAGGCCAAGACCTACAAAATGATATATACATCATGGGTCTGAGACTTATAGTTGCTGAGATATAGCGCTCCTTTATTAATATAGCTTATATAGTAAAAAACGGTACTAAGGCCCCTTTTACGGCCCTGAGAGGTCAGATCGCGAAATGAAAAAAAGTCATTTCTTGGCAGGGCAAGACCTACAAAATGATATATACATCATGGATCTAGGAATTATGGTTGTTGAGATCTAGGGTGATGACGGACGGACGGACAGACAGACAAAACTGGGACAATAGAGCATTTTTTTTTCGAAAATGCTCTAAAACGTCACAAATTTAAGCCAAACCAATACAAAAAAAATTAATATTCACTATAGCATCTTTTTCGGTTTGTTTATTTTTAGCTTCAGTGGTTAAGGTGTTATATTTATAACACACTGGTTCTCAAAGTGAGGCTAGAGGTCAAAGTTCAGGTTGGTCTCGAGGAAAAAAAATGTTTCAATTAATAATGAGCTATTATTTTGAGAAACTGTTGTTTTCTTGTTTTTTTTTGACGATACCTCAGGTGGCGCAGATATCATTGCTAAACTTTCGCATTTTTAATGGAGGACCCCTACCTCATTGATCTATAGATTTAATTATATATATATATTATAAATACTTGGGAAAACGCTTTGGTTCCAAGAATGCCTAATCGATTGTGTGTGTTTAAATGCACTTATGGCCGTGGTTTTAGATTTCTACATGATTAGGCACTGTTTAATCGCGGTTGGTACCAGTCACTAAACGGATATTCTTGCGTTTAAGCGCTCGATTGTCAACCTGCGAGTTCCTGGTTCGATCTTCGGCGAGGACCAACGGATATTTATTAAGCCTTGGATAAAGTCTCCGTTATATCTCCCGTGATGCCTCCAGGGCCACTGCACTATCGGCTATGGTGGGGGGGGGGGATGAAAAGAAGTGTACCATAATAACCGTCCCATTAATTTAAAATCTTATTCCCTATATATTACAAACTAAGCGTTTGTAAATCTACCAGGTACAGGGGACCGGGGGGGGGATGGGAAGGAATCGATATAAATAGTTAAAGACGATATTATTCCATTTCTTTTTTCACATTTTGGTTTGTTTGTTTGTTTGTTTGTTTGTTTGCAAGTCAGTCGCGAAATGAAAACTATCGTCATAGTGAGTCGCGAGGCGTAAATGTTGAGGCACAACTTTTCTATGAACGAAAACGCGTTGCGAAACTTTAAATATATTCACACACACACACACACACACACACACACACACACACACACAAACTCGCTTCCGTTTATTATCATCACCCAAGGCGCGATGGCTAAAAAAAAATAATTACCGTGAAGCATATTTAATTAATTGGTTCATTAATTTTTTTTATCGACTTTTTGAAAAATAAAAAAAAAAACTCCTTCCGGTGAACAGTGGGTGTGTGATGGGGGGGGGGGGTGAGGGATTAGGCCCGAGGGGATGTTTATATTACTTTCAATGATTTCAATAGCAGGGCAGGTTTGACTCATGGGTCCGCCCGGTCTTTGCCCTGAGGCCGCAGAAGTGTAAGGTCCCACAGACTATTCATTTTTTTTTGTTTTTCCTGTGCCCCCTTTCGTAGAGGGTCCCTTAACACAGATAGCAAATAAGTAGTTTTCATTTGGGCCTTAACTCAGTGGTTTGTCCGGGAGGGGGGAGGGCGTAAACTTTTAAAGATAGCTTATCGACAGGGCCGTTCATGATCGTCGTGGGCCCTAGGCGTTTCATTAAGAGATGTAATGCAGTATAATCGTATTTGCAGTTGTTTTCCTTTTTATACTTTCGTTATCTCCTTTACGTTCGTGGACCCCCTTTATGTTTATGGGCCCCTTTATCATTTTTGCCCCCTATTATCATTGTTGGCCCCTTTATCGTTTTGGGCCCCTTTATCATCGAGGGCCCCTTTATGTTCGTGGGCCCCTTTATGTCCGTGGGCTTTAGGCACCGTGCCTACTGTCAAAATACTGGACTTATAGAACTAGATGGGGGGTCGGTGGTAAATTAACAATTATTTTAGCAATGTCCAGAAATAAATTCGCTCTGGAAAGAATTCATCTTATACTTGAAATCACACAACGGTTGTTCTTTAAACTAGAAACATAAGACTTTTGTATCTTTGGTTGCATTTTATGTAAATAAAAAACAAGTTAATTTTTTTTTTCAGTACCGGCCATTCTGATACCGCCCCCCCTCCCCGCCCCTTTGATCCCCCCCCACCTACATCCGAGAAACAATTGCCGGTATTGACGCTCGTGGCCCCAAGCGGGATCTCTGGAACATTCTAATCGGACGTGTTACATCGTAGAATGAACCCATGTAAACACGCACACACAAACTCAACCTCTCTCACACACACACACACACACACACACACACATACAAGTGAGCGTGAGCGCACCCATTCACACAGACAGACAGGTAGGTAGGTGGTGCTGGACTAATAGAGGGAATGTGGTCCGTTGTTGTAAACAGGAAGGGATGCGACAGCATGAGTGAGTGCAACATCTTTGTGTTTGTAACTACAGTTAGGGGTTTGCGGGGTGGGGGGGGATGGGGTAGGGAGATAAATGAAAACACAATGAGAAATTGAAATATTAAAATGTCCTCAATTAATTATTTTTTTTTTTTTTAGAAATAGAACGTTAACATATCTTTTACAATACATGTACTACAAAGCACACATATATAGACATGACGTATAATTGCATACATATAGACTGTCACACAAATACAAAGCACATATATACTTTTAGACTCAGCCCACAAACACACACACATATAGAATAAAAGATTCACACACACATAATTATAGACTCACTACCAAACAAACACACACACTCACAGCACACACACACACACATAATTATAGACTCACCACCAAACAAACACACACACACACAGAATTATAGACTCACCACCAAACAAACACACTCACTCACAGCACACACACAGAATTATAGACTCACCACCAAACAAACACACACACACACATAATTATAGACTCACCACCAAACACACACACACACACACAGAATTATAGACTCACCACCAAACAAACACACACACTCACAGCACACACACACACACAGAAATATAGACTCACCTCTCAAACACACACCATCAGACTCTGCCACAAGTACACAAAACGGTGTACTATACATCGGGACTATTTTCTTTCACTGTTACAAATGGATAAAACGGTAAGAAAGGCTTCACCCTTCCCCCCCCCCACCCCTAACACCTTCACCCTCGACTGTCTGTATTCCTGACTTACCCATTGATTCGTTAGAGGATGAAAACTGGCAAGTGGGAGGGGGGGGTGGGGGTAGGGATTAAAGTTTGGGTGTACTATAGAGTTAGGGTTGGGGGCGAAAACAATATTCTGAATTGAGAAAGAGTGTGTGTGTGTGTGTGGGGGGGGAGAGTTTCAAGAGACCTGGGTAGTTTTGGGGTGGAGGCGACATTGATAATTGAACTATCCGCCCATGTGTGTTTTAGTAAATATTGCCATGATTAAAAAGGTTCGATTTATTTGAAGTACTAAAGATAAAAAAAACAACAAAAACAAAAAAAAAAAAAAAAAAGAAATAATAAAAACAAAAACAAAAGTCTATTTCTGGGGTTATACGAATAGATGATATCTCTACATGTGGTCTAAAACTACTCTCAAGTCTATTTATACCGAACTAAACTAATTTAAGTGTAAACCTGATTAGCAAGCAATCTTTTAATTGATTGATTGTATACAAAAATAATCTCTACGCCACGTGAAGTCTATTTTGAGTAATTCCGTGCAAGCAACAGAAGTTTCATATTCTTTGAGTATTTTCTATAACTGCATTAGCGGTGAAAGTAATCTCCCCCCTCCCGCCCTCTCAGTAATGCTATACTAAAAATATATTACTATTGTATTAAAAATTTACTTACAAGCGAATTTCCCGAAGAAAAAAAGTTTCAAATACCGACATTCCATACATTGGCGTAGTGAGCTTAACTCATGCCCGGGGCACAATACCTTTTAAGCGCCTCCCCAATACATATTATATGTAAAATATACCATTTGGTGTCCCTTTGAGAGTATCGCCCGGGGCATGATGCCCCCCTCCCCCATTGCCCACCCCTCGCTACGTCACTGATTTCATAAACGATGTGACAACAGCTATCAGAGTCATTAAAATTTAATCTTTCTCTTAAAATTTGCAGTTT
The DNA here is from genome assembly GCA_021962125.1 of Bulinus truncatus. Taxonomy (NCBI): domain Eukaryota; kingdom Metazoa; phylum Mollusca; class Gastropoda; family Planorbidae; genus Bulinus; species Bulinus truncatus. Next base: position 6,786,995 of record JAGDYQ010000024.1, read on the forward strand.
ACAATGTTTTACAGAAATTAATGATCACAACTTTCATTCCCTTAAATGGTAAGTTCAGAGCCCTTGCATTTACAATAGCCCACGATCGGAGCCACTCATCAGAGACATAACCCTCTTCAGCTACGGACATGATGTTTTCTAAAATGTTTACATTCTTCTTCTCATACCGTGGTATTCACTAACTGTTATTTAAGTCATGTAGCGATTTTCAGATAGTCTTATTCAACTCCCGAAACGTCCAATAATGTTTGTTTGACCTTCCCTCTATTCCACCCCACTTCCCTCTTCAACCTCCCACTCCTGTCCATCCTCTGGTACACGGACAAACTGACCCAACAGCCGATTATGTAAATGACGTTTTTATTTATGGGTGACCGCTTGGCTGGAACTTTCATCATCATCATCATCATCATCACAAGTATGATCTTCCCAGTCGTGTCGTGGGAATAGCAATAGGACTGACAAACTAGCCGGCTGACAACAGATGACACTTTGTTGTACAGATGGGCTTGTAGGAAACGTATTTGATATTAGTGTCAATTATAACCTGAATAATAGACCTTTGTGTTGTTATATTTGAGCATCTATAGGTTGTTATTATTTCTATTACTTTAAATGTCTTACAATTTAGGGCCGCCGAGAGCAGGCACGCCGAGAGGAGGGGGTGTCAGGGGGTGTCATTGCCAGGGGGCCCGTATCTGTAAGGGGGCCCGGCCGCCCCGACCATGACGATTTTTAACGACTCATTGATTATTAAGGGGCCCGCAATGATGTCCTGCCCTGGGGGTCTTGTTGGCTCTCGTCGCCCCTGGCCGAGAGAAATCACAGACCACTGTTTGACAAAGGCAAGGGGGCTAAAGCTAAGAAAGATTAAATATGAAAAACTAAAATTCACATTACA